>PVIU01006831.1:0-97625 GCA_004026605.1 Ondatra zibethicus
AAAAAAAAAAAATTACCCATCATGCTCTGCTGTAGATTACGTATTGCTGTGCTCCCAGGGCCTGGCACAGAACTTTACAAACCCGCTGTAGCACTACTTGAATGATGAGGGTGTCTTTGTTCTGTTAATGGGGTGGTCCTGGGACATCTCTGTATAGCATGCAGGTGAGACTGGGCACCAGAAAGAATAGAAGGTTGGAATGGGGCTGGCGCTCACGAGAGGGGTCCATGGATGTTGAGTTGGGGGGTGTAGATTGAGTTCAGTCATATGGCCAATAATTCAACCAACCATATCAACATAATGAAAACTGTAGTGAAAAAGAAATCTCTGGATATGAGGTACTTCCTGGCTGGTGAACACACTGATGTCGTGGGTGGAGAGACAGCCGATCTCAGGAGAGGAGGGCTGAAAGCTCACTCCCAGACCTCACCTTAGGAAGCCTTGCCCCTGGCTGCTCCTCGATTATATCCTTTTGTTATGAAACCATACGTGTAACACTCACATTCCATGGACACTTGAGGCCCTGCATGAAATAGCAAAGAATTTGCATAGAGTCCACACACATCTCCTTGTATGCTTCAAATAATCTCCAGAGGACGTGTAGTCTAGTGCAGCATAAATGCTATGAAAATACTTATTGCACTGTATTGGTCAAGAGCCTGCGACAAGAATAAGTACTGCAGGTGTTCAGCACAGTCACACTTCCCTTTTGAGTATTTCCATGCTGCAGATGGCTTTATCTGTCTATGGAACTAAAGGACATGCAGTGTCAGTGATACGGGCACCCACTATGTCATCCCATTTTAGGGAAAGTAATGTAAAAAATAAAGTGCATCTTGAATTTCGTTTTTTTTCTACACTAACTAAATTTTGGAAAAGAATACGTCACTAAGTGTACCATGATGCATTATACACCGGCAGAAACCAGCTTCAACTCACAGATTCACAGAAACTGCACGGCTTTATGGTGTGCAGGATTTATTCTCCATAGTGCCACATGTTACTAGAGGGAGACCATAAGAATAGGACAGTCATCGAGGCATATTAGCTGGATGGATATAGAAACAGGAACAAAACCTAGAATCCTATCAAAGAGTCTCATGACCAGAGACCGGGCTGGCGAGATGGCTCAGAGGGTAAAGGCGCTTGCTGCCAAGCCTAATGACCCAAGTTCAATCCCTGGCATGTATATGATGAAAAGACAGAACTGACTCCTGCAAGTTATCTTCTGACCTCCATCCACATGTACACCATAGCACTTACCCCACCACATGCATGCATGATGCATGCATACATACGTACATACATACTCTATTTAAATACCAGAGAAATTTCAGGCCAAAGGAAGCTGGGCGGTAAGCTAGAACAGAAACACAGAGTGCCCTCGAAGGTGTTCATAGAAAGGTTGCCCTGCCTATTCCTGTGCTCTGGGGCATAGAGTGTGTTCTCTTGCCAGGAGCTATCTGAAGCCCTTGGGTTTCTAAATGATATCACTTGCCCCCTCCAGAAGTCCGGCCCAAAGGAGGGGTATCTACACAATTAAAATTTATGATTATATTCTAGGCTTTGTAATTGACGAGCCCTTCATAAAAAATAAGTCAAGTTCAAGTCTTGTTTGGAGTTTTGTGGGCTGTCTACCTGAAGGTTAATAAACTGCTCAGTGCAAGAGCCTGGCTTAAGAGTTCAGATCCTTAATCACAATTGTGGTTTGACCAAGAGACCAATGGCAATAGGACTACTGTCAAATCATGCAGCCCCTTGCCAGCCTGAGCAATGGAGCCTGATCTTAATTTGCAAAACCTTGCTGAGAACAAATGCACACAACTCAGCTCAGCTGGCTCCACAGAGGTGACGCCCCATGTTTTGATGAGCTCTTTCTCTTCAGGGGACTTAAGTGACTAACATACAAAAATCAACTTACCCACATATTAAGCACAAGGACTGATGTAAAATCATAGGGGGAGAACACATTGCCCGGGGTCAGGTAGCTGGCGCAGCATCATGATGGATGTCTAATGAAGACTCCTAGAGATTAAGCTATATCACAGTAACTGCCTGAAGGTGATGAGGTGTCAGTCCAGGGTAGAACACACTGTGTTTATATGATGTAATTAAGTTTCTTCGTATCACCCAGGCACTTTTATGTTGAATAAAACAGTGTGCAAAAACGAGGTGTGGATCATGGTTGGAACAACTCATCAGGCTAGGAGGTTTCTTTGAGTCACTGCTAAGAACAAGCTGTGTGACTTCAGCAAGTGATGGGACAGAGCCAGTCTCCTTACCTGCACTGTGCTCAGTGACCCTGGTGAAGAGTGCTGATCCTGCTGTTCTCGACTCAGGGGCACTGAACATTAAAGCACTTTGCACAGCAATGAGGAGCTAGTTGTGAGCTCATTCCTCTATCACAGTCTCAGCTATTATTCCACGAAGCTCTGAGACCATGGGGGGGGGCATTTCCATCAGTGTCTGGTGATAACACTATCCACCAGGATGCTTACCTGTGCATTGAGTTGAAGATGCCTCTGCAAACCAATGTAGCCTATTTGTCCTGGTTCCAGCTCTGTAACAGTGTACTGCCTGCATTATGATGCCTGAGAATCGATGCCTGGAACATCTATTTATGAGGAGGAGAAGTTGCTTTGACTCCCAATTCTGGAGGTTTCTGTCTATGATCAGGTGGGCCTGTTGCTTTTAAAGACTCTAGTGGGGCTGCTGTGTGTCACTGGGGACACAAAGAGGAAGAGAGAGATCGATCAAGTTCTCACAATTGCCCTCAAGTTGATTCCCCCCAAAACAGCTAAACTTCTTCCAACAGCCCCCACCTCTTAAAGGTTTCATTCTCTCCCAACAGCACCACCTTGGGACCAAGGACAAGGCCTTTTGGAGGACATTCTAGATCCACATCCCTACAAAACAGTGAAATTTGTCAATAGTCAATATTAGTTGAAATTCTCTTTAGGCAGCTCAAAATAGACAAGTCAAATTACTTTGAATTATCAAATCCATCCTGTGAGAATCAAGGTTGTGTCAGTCATTCCAAGGATGATTTATATGACTGTCAAAGCCTAGCCTTTCCTGGATCTGACACACACCTATAATCCCGGCACTTTGGAGTTAGATACAGAAAGATTAGGAGTCCTAGGGCAGCCTCAGCTACATAGCGAGTTTGAAGAAAGCCTGGGCTACACGAGACATTGTCACACACACACAAATGAAAAACAGATATCACTACTTCTTTGTCTTTCTGCTTCCTCTTTCCTGACAGTCCCTGAACCCTGGGAAGGGGATTGATATAGATGTCCCATTTATTGCTGAATCCTTCATAGTCTGTAGCAAAACAGTATTTTCTGGCCATGATAGAGCCATGGCACACATGGAAAGCACAGTGGCTGGGATTGTAGCCACAAGACCAAGCCGGCCAAACTCCTAACAGAGAGGGGAGAGGGGCTCATGAAGCCCCACCCCTAACTGAGGAGCTATGGAGGAAGAAGAATAAGTTGTCTTCAGGGATGCACTCGCTGAAAAGTCACCTATGCTCCAGCACACACCCATGTCCTACACCCATGCACACACAGGCAGCCCTAAGTGGTCTCCATGGCTTTAAAAGAAGAAAGCCCATGAAGCTGGAAGGGGAAAGGAAGCAGATAGGAAGGAGCTGAGGGGAGGGGTGGAGTGGATCTGATTAATGCATGCTTGACATTCTTGAACAAGAACAAAAATTGCTTTAAAACGATCATTTAAAATGGGTAAGTGAATAAAATGGATTCCATATTGAAAGTGTAAAATTCAATGTGAAGCTTGACAGCTTTAGTTCAGTTCTGAAATGTCAGAGCTAACTGGATGAAGTCCATTAAGTTGCATAGACTTTGGGTCTGGTTAATTTTTGTGTGCAATGTTTTTATTTATTTGAAAACTATTTTTAATAATAATGTTTATTTTAAAAATGAAAAATATAAAAAAACTTTGCACCTTTTATATGATCATTCTCTCTCTCTCTCTCTTTCTCTCTCTCTCTCTCTCTCTTAAAACAGGGTCTGTAGCCTTGGCTGGCCTGGAGCTCATTATGTAGACTAGGCTAGCCTTGAATCCATAGAGAAGGGTTCTGCCCTGCCTTCTGAGTACTTAGATTAATGGCCTGCACCATTAAGCCTAGCTCATGTGCCTTTTCTAAGAGCAACAGAAAACACATTCTCTCCTCAAGATGAACTGCCTGCCTTAACTTCCATGCAGGATCCAAAAATAAACTTAGTCCTTCTGGCTAGCACAGGGGCATCCAACTGTGTTGACAGTGTGTCCCCAGTGACCAGGAAACCCTTGTGTGAACTGGCTACTCTATCTCCTCTTCCTTTTGCCTGTCTGCCAGCTGGGGCCTTGATGTCCAGTGGCCGTCAGCCGTCTGGCTCTTGGTGGCACCCGCCTGTTATCACTGTCTGGCAAGTCACCACTCTGCTTCCAGAACCTCGGAGCCTTCCAGGGCACCGCCGATAAGGGATTCTCAGGCCACGGTGCCAGGGGTTTTCTGGGCAAGGAACTGAGGAAGGCCATTGTTGTAGCTGGCTGTTATCTCTCGCTCCGACTCCACTTGGCAGAGGTGCAAGGTCCATCACAGCGGTGTGGAAATGGCTGCTGGACACCGGAGGAGACAGCGCGTCAATAAACACGAGGCATGCAGGAAATAGCGACCAGCCTTGCAAACAAAAAGAGAAACATTCTCAAGTTTATTGGATGCCGAGATGTTTGTCCTTGGTAGTGCTACCCCGCTTTATCTCACTCCACAGCCTTCCTATGGAAGAAGCAGGGAAGTGAGCGTTTTTATCAGTGGGGATCGGAGGTAATGTTTATGTTTGGCTGACATAGTTTGGAAAGTATTTTTGGTGCCGAGGGTACTGTTTTTGTTCATTGCAAATGTCTGTCTTTGTCATTCACTTCTTTGTTAGACTCCATATTCTAGGAAATCCCCAGTCAACTAAGATGTTTCTTGTCTCCCCAAGCCATCAGGGAACCTCCAGACTGTGTCCTCATGGAAGGGCAAATTGCCAGTGCGCTCCTGAAAGGAGAGCAGCAGAGTGGAACCCCTCCCCACGGGCCACTGTGGCTCAGAGGCAGACACACCTACATGGAGATAGCTGCGCCATGTATGCCCCCTGCAGACATTGCATGATGCTGCACCCTAGCCCTGGCCTAGCGCTGCAACAGCCTTGCTGTGCAGTATCTAGACCATGTTTCAGGATAGCCGTCCTGGGTGGGTCAAAAGTCACTCCTCAACCATAAAGCAGGAACCGAGGGTCCCGGTGAGAGTCAAACGCAGCTGTTGAAAATGCCACACCACCTACAGGATTCTGGGAGTAAGCCAACTACAGTTCCAGGTCATCTTCCCACCCAGATATCTTGAGTCAAGAAGAGCAATTAAGAGAACATTACTAAACAGCCCAAGACTAGGTAGTGCTGTCTGGGGTGACTTGGATGTGGCTGTCTCCCACTGATCCTGTAGTAAGAATCATAGCTGATGGCTATATCCCTGTTTCCTCTAGGGAACAGGTTTTAACCCAGCACATGCATTGGTAACAGTCTCTTCCAGGCTCAGGAAAGCACCTGGATAGTAAATGGTACCCTCCTCGCGAGCTATACCAATAGCACAGCTGCACTATGGAGCCACTTACCACCTGTGCTTTTGTTTAATTTGGTTTCAACAAACACTCCTTAAAACAGCTGGGGATCAGCCAGGTGTCCTGGAACACACCTATTACCAGCACTAGGGAGATCAGAGGCAAGAAGATTGCAATTTGAAGGATATTTTGGGCACATAGTGAGTTCAAGGGCAGGCTGGGCTATATAGTGAAGGGGGAGGGGAGGGAGTAGGAGGGAGAGAGACAGGAGGAGGGATGTACAGCAAGTCAACCATGGTGACACATGCCTGCCATCCCAGCACTTGAGAGCAAGATCAGGAATTCAAGATTTTCAGCAGCAAAGCACGTTTGAAGCCGGCCTGGGATACTTGGGACCCAGTCTCAAAAAGAAACAAAAATAACATTAAAAAACCAAAGCAATTCGTGTCCCCTTTCCTGGCAGTTTACAGGGCAGTCACTGAACTCCAGGAAGGTGGAGTAACTTACCCAGGCCATACACAGGGATCTTAAAGACGTTTCTATATACCCTAGGGTACCAGGTTCTCTCCTCCATGGCGTATTGGTTTTGTGGGGGAAGTGGCTACCCATGAACTAGGGCCTCAGGTGTGTTATAAATACCAAGTTAGGACATGTAAGGTTCTAAGATCTCCTAATAGCTACAACTTAAACAATGAGGCTAAACTAGGGGATCAAGTGAGGGAGCTATTGGATCATTGTAAGGTGACAGCGAGGAAAGCTGACGGAAACTGGAAGCTGATGCATTATCACCGTTAAGCCACAATTGAGGTGTGTGGGTTGTTTAATATAATGCACCTGACCGCAGTAACAGTCAGAGCCGGCAGTAACTATAGCACCCGTGTGCCAGAGCAGTGAGGAGACAAAGAACAAGATGCAAAGAAACGGCCAGGGTGGGATGCAACAAATAAATGCAACAGAAACACAAATTTCTGGGAGATGGGCACGTTCTTTTCTTTTCCCTGAACCCAGACTTTTTTAACACACCGCACCACTTCTTTCATCGAGTACTCAAACCAGTGGGACTAGTGTGAAGGGTTTTATTTTTCCTGTGCTGGGGTTCGAACCCAGGACCTTAAGTGGTAGAGCATGCACTCACCACTGAGATACACTCCCTGCCCGGGTGTGCAGTTTTTGTATCACTTGCTTCATAAGTCTAAGACATAATTGAATATACTGTGTGTTTTCATAACATATCTTCTCAGAGAGATAACTGCCAGGGTGTCTGGCACCTTGAGGAGAAATTTCTGCTTTGCTGTCAGCATCATCACTTCTGAGACACAGAACCGGGCTGTTCTTGTACTAACCCACCCATTCAGAGAAGAGCTTACTAAAACCCATGTTAAGAACTGAGGAAACAGATAAAGAGCTGTGACTGCCGCCGCCAAGAAGTTGTTTGGCTCGCTGATGGAATTTCCTAGTTCCCATGTTGCTCTTGGCTGAGCAAAAATTAGATGCTTGAAATGTTATTATCTAAGAAGGGTATGTTATGCCACTTAGAGGGAGGAAAAGGCCTCACGAATGCTGCCCACAAGGGTGCTTGTGGAAGCGTCAAGCTATTAGCACAACCCCAAGAGAGAGTCTGAGCTACGAGCTCCTTAGAGAATGGCAAACCTCTGTCACTTTTCCTATAACTGAGTGAAGGATGGCAAAACGACATTCTGGAATTACCCTCAATGGTCTGTAAGAAACAGAGCCAACGCTCAGCCCCAGAAGGAAGGCAATCGCTATGTTACTTGGGAATGCTTACTAAATGCTCAAGTGGAGGAAGCTGGTGAAGCCAGTGTGGTGACTCACTCCTGTAATCCCAGCACTCAGGAGGCTGAAGCAAGACTATTGTGAATTTGAGGTCAGCCTGGGATACACAGTGAGTTACAGGGCCTTCGGGGGTTGTCCTTTGTCTCCTCACTACTCTGGCAGACAGGTGCTATAGTCACTGCTATAGTCAAAGGGAAAAACAAACAGACTCAGGCTTATTACATAAAGAACATGGAGGCTGATGTGGCTTTGCTGTTTTCATTTAATAAGACACTTTGGTCCCCAGGTATGCCAGCTGCATTTCACGGATCAGCAGTTGTGTGTGGCCCCAGGTCTCTATACTGTACACACAAGCACAGGGCATTTTCTCCATTCCAGAAAGATTACTGGATAATCTGGAAGTGGAATGTGTCACTGCTCTAGAGGTGGTGGGACCTGGGAGAATGGAGCCGATAAATGGGGCAAACTGAAGCGCAACAGCCAACATTATTCAGAGCACCAGACGATATACTTCAAGGGTTAAGAAAGGTCACCTGAGTAAAGTTCTCATGAGTTCAAGCTGTGTACAACCACAAGGACAAGATGCTATGGGTGGCAAAGTACGCTTTTCCACAGAGCACAGAAAGGATAGTTTAAACGTTTAATTGAATACCAACAGCAAGCAACAATTAATAATCTAGAGTAAACTCACTCCTGTCAGCTGCATCTGAGAAGAGCATGGAAACACATTCCAAGAACAATTCCATACTTTGAAGAAAATGAGGTCACAAAACCTTTGTCTTGTTTTCTTGGAGTTTTCTCACAAGCACTTGGGATTTTCTTCACATTCAGGACCATGTTCTAACAGAATAAGTCTGCTAGAGAGGCTCAAAGTTGGGATTGAACAGAGATAAGGGGTTTCGAAGTCAAAAAAAGAGAAATTATAGCTAATTACAATGAAATGTAATCAGAATTAAAAATCACAGTAGAAATGTGTGGGTAGGGGAATGGGGACAGAGGATAACCGGGGCAACATGTGGGTGTGGGATGGGGGTCAGAATACAACTGCGGCAATGTGGGGGTGGGGGGCAGAAGATAGCTGGGACTGATGTTCCTTGGATACCATCTACCTTTGTATTTGAGACAGGGTCTCTTACTGACCTGGAACTTGCTAGTTAGAATGGCTGCACCAAACTCTAGGAATCCTCTCATCTTGACCTCCCCAGAGCTGGGGTTACAAACACATGCCACTAAGCTTGACTTTTTATGTGGGTCCTAGGAACTGAACTCAGGTCCCCAAGCAATCTTCCCAGTCCTGTAGAAACTCTTCAAATGTATAAGTCAAATAAAGTTTAAGGGAATAAGCCTTCCTCCTAGCACTGTAAAGTATTTGGGGGACCAGCTCTTTGAATCTTGTTTGTGTGACAAGCAAATGCTGTGCCTGTGTGAAGACCTTACAGACCTGGGACCCCTGACCCAGTGGCCTCGGGATTTTGTAGCTGCTACCTGTCCATTAGAACACCGGGAAAAAGTGGGGTTTTGTTTATATATAAGCTGGTAAACCTGTGTGGCCTGCTCACATCCTAACAGGTAGAGACAGAGTTTGTGTCTGTGTGTGTGTGTGTTCGATGGCGTGAGGTAAGGACAAGAGTAAGAGTGGATATGAGTGACAGGAATGGGAAGGAGATAAGAGGAAGTATAAGGGGACAGTAATCAGAAGATATTGTATAGCCATATGGTATTTGTTAAATAACAAAATCAATAGCATTTAAAAAACCAGAATAAAGGAGGGTCCTGTGATTCATGTGGTTGTCTCTGTGGCAGTGTGGACCCCACTCAGACTAAATCAGAGCCTTGTTACAAGAAGCCAGGACATGTCAGAGCGAAGCAAGGTGAGTGGGGTTTTAAGCAGAAATGAGGAGTCCTTGCCTTGAGTGGTGAGGGGTTGGGAAGAAGCGGGAGTGCAGAAGAGAGGGACGGAAGTGTCCTCACAATGGGGATGCATAAGAGCTGTTGCTTTGTCACTTACAATGTACAAGCGTTGTGATTTACAAGGTCTAAAGATAAAGTCACATTTTAAAATTAAGCACAAAACTATGAGCTGCTTTACTTGTCTTAAAGAATTCCCAGGGGCTGGAGAGAAGGCTCCGCGGTTGAGAGAGCTTAGTGTTCTTCCAGAAGACCTGAGTTCAGTTCCCAGCACCCATGTGGGGTGGCTCACAATCACCTGGAGCTCTAACTCCAGGGATTCTGAAACCCTATTCTGGTTTCCACTTGTTCCAGCACACATGGGGCATTCTCTTATGGGGACACACAAAAGCACACACACACACACACACACACACACACACACACACACACACATTGGGTTTAGAGAGGAATGAGATATGCTAACACTATAAAACTCAATGCCACAAGCAGTCATTTTTCTTGTTCTTGCTTGAGATGTCTTAGGAAGCCAAGCCAGCAGGGTATTTGTAGGTAATCCTGATTTTATCAGATGGATCGAAATTTCTGACCCTCACCTGGATTTCTCCCTCTTCCCATGTCCCTTAATTCCCCTTCCTATTCTGCCTCAGCTGGACGCTTGGCTATCCTGGAATTGTCCACATGCAGTGGACTTTAGTTAGGACAATTTGTCTTGCTCCTGTGGGCACAGTGCACTGTTCTATATGTGAATGACTTGTTCTAATAGAAGCCCATTTGACATATTCTGCTCTCACATGGGTGCAGTGCTCCATGGCTTACAGCCAAAACAGCCATAAGGGTGGTGTGGAGTGGGCAAGCATTGCCTTCTTTGTGTCTTCTGTTTGTCTCCGAGAGGACAGAAGCTACTAGTTAAAGCTAAAGAGGAAAAGCTAGAAAACAGGCACGGACACTTTCCTGAGCGTCTATTCTGTCTTAGAAGGCTAGGGTCTGCTTGCCAGCTCAGCAGTGGAAAAACTGAAGTCCCTTATTGTGCTTTTAAAGTGCTCTCCCCAAGTGCCAGGCTCAGAAGAGAAGGGCCATGGCTCTGGTGTGGAAGAACTTAAGAGCTCCATGGCCCTCCTGGCCTCAGTCCTTCCCTTGGCCACAGATAGCACCCAGTGATTCAGAGGAAGGGCTGCCAGCTCTTCAAAGCAGGCCTAGCTAATCGTGTAATGCTATCCTGAGGTGTTGGGAGAAGCCAAAGGGGCTGGGGAGCAATGGCCTGCTTTGTAGGTATGATCTGTTTGCATCCTTACCCATCAGATTTGATTATCCTTATCTTTTCTTGACCAGACTTCCAAGAAAAAAAAAATACAGCCACAATATTTGACTCCATGACTGCCCATGGTGGCAAATTCTTCAGACTAGCTACATTCGGGGTGGGGGGGGGCACTTGTACTTCCCATCCACCCCTCTAGCTTATACCCGAAATAATCACACAGAAACTGTATTCATTAAATCACTGCTTAGCCCATCAGCTCTAGCTTCTTATTAGCTAACTCTTACATCTTAATTTAATCCATTTCAAGTAATCTGTGTATCACCACGAGGTCGTGGCCTACCAGCAAAATTTCAGCACATCTATCTCCAGCAGCAGATCATGGCGTCTCTAGACACCACCCTTCTTTCTCCCAGCATTCAGTTCCATCTTCCCTGCCTACCTAAGTTCTGCCCTATCAAGAGGCCAAAGCAGTTTCTTTATTCATTAATGGTAATCACAGCACACAGAGGGGACTCCCACATCAACATTCTGTGAGAAAAGCTATTTCTTCTCATTTGTTTATTTCCAAGTATTAGAGAAATGAAGAGAAAGGGAAGGACTGTTTATTCTTTCACTGTCCCATTCCCGTAGTGAGATTTAACATAAGCATCCTCGAACCTCTTTTTCCATGCTGCAGTCATTTAAAACCTCCATTTAAAATATCATTTTTGTTAATTCTTTAAGCTTCATATAATTTTGGTCATATTCACCCCTCCACTCTTCTCCTAAGTTCCCCCAGATCCACCTCAGTTCTGTGTTCTCCCATCATTGTGCTTTTTTTTTTCCTTTTTAACCCATGGAGTCCAATTTGTGTGGCCCACATTATCCTGCTGTGTGATTGACCTGCCAGGAGCCACAGCCTTGCAGAAAACTGAATCTCCCTCCCTAGAAGCCATAGCTCCTCAGTCCAGAGTGGGGACTGGGAAGCCCCTTCCCCCTCCATGTTGGTATATTGACTGGCTTGATCTTTTACAGGTCTTGTGCGGGTAGCCACATCTATGTGGCCTCATGAGGTCCAATAATGTCCAGAAGACACTGTTTCTCTCAGATCTTCCTGACCTCTGGCTTTTATTCCTTTCTTCACAATGGTCCATGAGCTGTGTGTGTGTGTGTGTGTGTGTGTGTGTGTGTGAGTGTGTGTGTGTATGTGTGACACAGATGTCCCATTCACGACTGAGCACTCCACTGACACTTATTCTCTACACTTTGACCAGTTGTGAGTTTTCACATTAACCGCCACCCACTTTACAAAGAAACTCCTCTGTGCCCAGCAAACAGAACAGTATGCTCTTCTATTGTGACCTTGGCCTCACCTATATAAACCTTGAAGAGTAATGGAGAAACATATCCTGGACAATCAGACCAAAATGGTTACATGGTCAAGGGTCACCAATTTTTCAATTAGCCAGTGTGAATCCACAATTGTTTGTGTATGTGTTTTAGGGGTGGAGGTGGGATAAGAAATCTATAGACAACGCCAGATTCCCAGAATGGTATATGACTTCTTCAAAACAGCAAACAACCCAAGAGTTGGTGGCCTGGATGATAAGGAAATGAGAGATAAAATTTCAACTGTTTAAATATCCAAATACTTATTTTAAGCTTAATTTAGGTAAACTAACCACTGTAAACTCAGATTATTTCTGTGCAAATAACAATATGGCTGTAGATCAGTTACGTTCTTTCTCTCTGGTTACACTGTATTCCGATCCAGTCTCATGATATAGCTCAGGCTGACTGTAGCAATGCCACCTTATTGGTTAAATGTTGGGATGAGGATTATTGGCATGTGGAAAATGCAACCTGATGCTCAAAGTTTGTCTTACAAAGTTTCTAAAATAAAATTGGTGATCCACTTTGGTTTTTCCAGAGTTTTACTAAGTAAGTACTGATTTTAGCCAAAAGAGTGCTACCATTTTCATCATCATTTCTTAAAATTATTTTAGTACAAGAGGCAGGAAAGCTAAAATCTCAGTGTAAAAGGTACTTCTTTGAACTGGATAAGTGTAGCTCTATGTTAACTCTATGTTAAACTCACTGTATTGTATTGGAAATGGGGCAGCAAAGGCTGGATTTGAGAAGCTTCCCAAGGAGCAGTGTCCAAGTGCAGTGTGTGGTGATCCTCTGAACAGTCACCTACAGTCACCTATAGTCCCAGTCAATATGATACAGTGAGTTTAACATAGAGGTTCAGCCCATTATAATCATGGTGGGAATGGTAGCTTGTAGATAGACATGGTGCTGGCTACATCTTAATGTGTAGGCAACAGGAAGTGGTCTGGGACACTGACAAGGCTTGAGCATCTATGAGACTTCAAAGCCCACCTCCACAGTGACACGGTTCCTCCAAGAAAACCGCACCTATTCCAACAAGGCCACACCTCCCAATGGTGCCACTCAGTCTGGGGACCATTTTCTTTTAAACCACCACACCCACCCACTTCACAGGAGGTCAAAGGAACTAAGTGAGCAGGTACTGTGACCAGTGAGTGAGCATGTATTAATACTTATTAATTATAATTAATAAGTTAATTATAATAAATTATTTTAACAAATAAATTAATATTTGTTAATGAACATTTATTAAGCCTCATGAAGCACCAGATACTGGCAAGCAAATGGGGAAACTGAGGCTTACAGAGGATACGAGTAACAGGCTAAATTTACAGAGGCAAGATTATGACTGGGTACCTTGATTAGTTCCAGTTTCAGAGTTTTAATCATTATCTCCATTTACTAAGACTGATAAATAACCGTGTTGTGAATTCCAGCTACTGGTCAAACACACCATAACGACTCACAGTCGGGCAGACTTGGGTTCCTCTGGTGTCTTTGGTGGGTCTGGCTCCACAACAATTCTTTCAGGAACCAAGCCACCACTTGGTGTTTTGTGCTCAGACGCTCACCAGCCTTTGTGGATGAACACACAAGCTGGATGGTCTGTCTGGTTCAGGAAATGGGTTGACTGTTACTGCTGAAGTGAAAAGGTGTCCCTGGGTGAAGATGTGAAGAAAGGGGGTGGGGAATCTGGGAAACAGGATGAGATGTTAGACACATCTCAAGAAAACTGCATGCGCGTTGCTGAGCCCGAACCACACTTCAAGGACTACAATGCTCCCTTCTCCTTTGTACTTTATACAGAATAAAATGCTATTGATTTTGCCTTTTAGTCAAAGCGGAATTATTTTTAGCTAATTCAAGGTTGACTGCAGTCCACCCAGGCAGCAGACTTTCATCCCAGCACCTCTTACACCACCTACTGTGACACTTTCATCAGTCCCTTCCTGGGGCATGGACAGGATGCCTACTCTGAAGCCCTGCCCCCAACCCTGCATTGCCAGCCACCATCTGCTTTATCCAAGTACCTTTTCTCATCTTCCTCAACCCAACTCCACTTGGGGCAGAAAGGAGACTCCATTCCTCCAGAGAAGACCAAATGCTTCCCATACGTTCTTTCTGTTCCTGTTCCCTCTGCAGTAAAGAGATGCAAAGGGCATAGACTGCTGTGTCAGCCAGGAAAGAGAGCAAAGACACATACGATCCCTAATACCATATGTGTGCACAAATGCACATATGTATTTAGACTTTTTAAAAGTTGGTACTGAGGATTGAACCCAGGACTTTATGGATACTACCCAAGAGCTCTACCATTGACCCATATCCCCAGATGATTTTACTTTTTATTTGGAGACAGGGTCTCATTAAGTTGCCCAAGATGGCCTTGATCTTACAGTTCAAGTGCCTCAGTCTTTCAAGTGGCTGGATTACAGATCTATTGCCCCTAGACTTGACTATATACACTATTTTAAACATTTGAGAGGCTACCGTATGTCACAAACTGTATTAAGTTCATCATCTCATTAAGTATTCATCACCTTTGAGGTAGCTCTTATTATTTCTCCCAATATAAAGAAATGATAAAACGAAGAAATAAAGTATGGGTTTTAACAGCTGGTAGAGTACTTGTCTAGCACACATAATATATTGGGTTTAGCCTCCAGTACCACATAATGTTAGGTATGGTCACACAGACCTGTGATCTCAGGAGAATCAAGTATTCAAGGGCATCCTTGTTATATAGTGAATTCAAGGCTAGCCTGGGCTACATGAGACTCTATAAAAAAGGGGGGAAGGGTGGACAGTCGGTCGGTCAGCAGAGAAGCTGGGATTCAGATTCAGAGCTGTCTGGAATTTGGAGTCAAGAATATACTCAGAGTATATAAACTTTAGCAAACTACTGTCTCCAGTCCTTAGTATCTTCAGCAATGCCCGTGTCTTGGTTCTCTTCCTCCTGTTTAGGTTCCTCTTCGGTGACACTTACACACAGTATTATACTTTGGATTGTATGCTAGGGTGGAGGATGTGGCAACACAAAGCCAAACATTTAGATGAAGCTTGAACAGCAATCTTCCGGAAGTTTCCAACTAGCTTTAGAGCTGTACTGAAAAGCAGGTGACTGTCCCCATCCTTTTCTAAAGACACAAAGAAGGAAACTTTCTGCATGCCAGGGGAAATATCTGCTCTGCCTGCTTTCTTTCTGGTGAGAACTCCAGAAGCCAATGTGTCCCAATTAGCTGTCTCGTCATTGCTCTGCCACGACTGTGGTGAGGTTTGGATTGGGTATTAAGTTACTCTCCCATTGCTGTGACAAAATACCTAAGGCAACCAAGGACAGAAGGCCTGATTTTGGCTCGCAGCTCTGGGGTGCAGTCACCAGCAGTAGGGAAATGATGGTGTTCTGAACGTGAGGGGACACCAGCACAGCCACAGTCAGGAGGCAGAGAGAGAGAGAGAGAGAAGAGAGAGGGAGGGAGAGAGACACAGAGAGGGAGGGAGGTACTCAGTTTGTTTTCTTTTTTATTAGATCCACCCCTTGGAATGGTTCCACCCACATTTAGGGTGTGTGTTTCCACCTCAGTGAACTCAATCCAGAAACCCTCACAGATAGGTCCAGAGATTTTCCCACCCCCTGTGGCATTCCAAATGCCATCAAATTGATAGGACTAACCCTAAATCAGAGATTGTGAAGGATCATAAAGAAGATGGTTCTCAAGGTGGCGTACAACTTTAATCCCAGGACTTGGGAGGCAGAAGCAGGTTCCAGGCCAGCCGGATCTATAGAGTGAGTTCCAGGACAGCAAGGGGCTACACAGAGAAACCCTGTCTTGAAATAAACAAAAGAGCAAAACCCCAAAACAAACAAACAAAAAACAGGGATACTTTTTAGTTTGAATTCAAGATAAAGAAAGACAAGAGGTGAAGAAATCTTTCACGCTGCTACAAAACTTGTCTGACTGAAAGAGACACCTATTCTCTGTTGAAAAGCATTTTATTGTTATTTTTTTAAATCTGGAGCATTTGAAACTGAAGTCCTGAATTCTCTTTAGAAAAAAAAGGAAAGCACTGTTGTAGAATAAATCCAACCCAATGCAATAAGCTGCAAGTCATCCCTGGATGGTCCCCAGACCCTCATCTTACAGAATCCCAAATGCAGCTACCAGCACAAGCAGAGCCCCTCCCCACCATGCCAAGTGGGTAGTGACTGGGGCTCTGGTTGCTGGATCCTGGTCAGGGGACTGGAATGCTATGCCTTCATTCATAACACTGCCCCATGGAATTATTTTTTCCGGATTCCTGGGGAAGTTAAAGTATTTGAGGAGAATATCAAGAACTGTTGTTTCAGCCTGTTTGGTGAGTAGATAGTTGCCTTCCAATTCCATTACTTCAGGAAGTGATGTGTGCAGCATTGTTCCAAACGGGGGAGGTGGTGTATTTCAGCCAGACACACCAAGTACACTGGAACAAAGCAAAGCCAGGAGCGAGGAGTAAGTCACCAGGCTGGACTCAGACGCGGGGATCTGGTCTGCAGAAAAGACAGCCCAGACAACCTGACCACACACCAACCTCATTATTCTGAAAGGGTGTGAGCACAACTTGTTTTAGTGACGAGAAATTCCACCAAAATTACTAAATGTGATCATAAAAAACATTTGGTAAATGAAGTGGTATCAAAATGGCTTCAGCAGAGACTTATTTGAAAGGCCAAACGTCTCTCTCATTTGGGTCTGAATCAAAAGCCGGCCTGGGAAGTAGAAGCAAAACACATTTTATCCTAAGAAATACCTTTGATCCTATGGAATATATTAGCTGATCTTCCTGGAGAGTGACATCATTTGTGGGGCCAGCTGTGTGGGTGTGCCATCGGAGTTAGAAAACTCGCCTTTCTTTGGCTTTCATGTGTATTTTAAGAGCACAGAAAATCAGTCTAACCCACTAAGTGCTCCAAGGGGAACTGCAACAGGCTTCAACTTCTGATGGCCGCGACCGCGCAACCTTTCAATAGTTATTGCAAGGTAATTCCCAAATGGGCGCCGGGAACCTATGACTGTGATGACAAAATCATTTCTGAGCAAACAACAGCTGTCACACCTATGTTGTCAGTCCCTCTTAAACATGTTAACTCATCTAATCTTCAAATTTATGATGACCGTTCTTGATACTTTTGCCAACTCAAGTGTACAAATGAGGAGAGTGAGGTACAGAGAGGTTAAGTGATTTGTCTGTGGTCACCCCACCAAGGAGCAGAGCTGGGATTTGAACTCTCACTCTGCTTCATCACCTCTCATGGTTCCCCGACAGCTTTGTCTTAACTCAGTTATAATATGATAGTCAAATATTCTCCTAACAAGAGCCATTAGCTATGTTTTGTCAGGAAATGAGGACTGAATTCTTCCTAGAGACTAAATTTTAACAGAATCAGTACGGTTCTATTCGGCCTCAACACACAGTTACTATGGGGAAGTTCTGTTTTCCCTCCAGCAGTGGTTAGTGTTGTTTAGCGAGTGGTTTATCTGCCTCACTGAGGAAAGAGCTGTTTTTAAGTATCTATGGCTAAAACTGCCACTTGCCAGTTTATCTTTAAATGTTATAATGTATTATCTTTCAGTGCTTTTAAAAATCCATTATCAAATGTAGTCAGAATATTGAGAAATGCTTAATTTCTTTTGTATTACTCTTAAAAAGAGTAGGGGTGAAGTTGTCTAGGAGAGAGGAACACTGGGTTACAGCATAGTCTACCCATCCCTTTACTCACCCATCACCCACCAATGCCCCACATACCTGACACGCATGCACGCATCCACCCATCAACCCAGTAAGTACTATAGCCCAGGCATTGAGAATACAGAGCGGATCAGACAAACAAGCTTCTCATACAGCTTATATTTTAGTCGCCAAAACATTAAATAAAACCAGGAGGACTGGGGGCCTGAGAAGGGGGGAGCATCTGTAGAGAGAGCCAATGAGACTGGGAGAGGGACTGCTGTGGGGAGGGGGCATCTGAAGAGAGAGCCAACTGGGAGAGGGATTGTAGCTAGCACCTGGGGGGCAAGGGCTTTCTGAGTGCAAACAAGAATGTTGGGAGGCCAGAAAGCCAGCATAGCTAGATGAAACTGAGGGCTTGAGGTGAGAGGAGACAGCCAGGACTTCAGAGTTTGGGTTTCACGTGTGGGATAAGCCACCGGAGTGTTTTCAGAAAGCCAATGGTACCCTTTACAAGTTATGTGCTGTTGTGTAAGAATGGACAGAGGGAGATAAGCAAACAGCAGGAATCTGGTTGTGAGGGGATACCTTAGCATTGGGGGAGGGGAGTTGGTGAAGTGGTGGTCATGAAGCCAGGGCCAACTTAGCTAACACATGGGTTAGATGTGGGAAGAATAAGGAACCAAGCCAGACTCCCAGAGTGCTGCTGAAGTGGGCCTGGGGCTGTTCCCACCTGCAGCGCCACGTCTGAGGACAGCAAAAGTGAACTAGGCCACCCACGAGGTCAGATCTGGATACACGCACAACAGGCACATGTAGCAAACGCAGCTGTCTGTTATTAGCACACGGGGTACGTGCACACTGCTCCCGAGGCTGCATCTGTCTAGATCAGGAATCACTATCTTAAAATAACCTGCCCACAGGCAAGCAGTTTCTCCATCAGTCACGCATCTGAGTCCACAGAGTAACCTTCCTGAGACACTTACGGGCCACATTACATACTATCAGGATAAGCACAGATTACTGGGGCTGGAAATGGTACCAAGGGGCTGCTTAAAGTCCATTGCAAATTTAGTGGTGGACGCGCGGCTCAAAGGGCTTCTGACTCTACACGAGTACTTCTCCCCTTTCCCGTCTGATCTACCATTTACCAGCATCAAGGAAGTTTATACACTGTTTGACTTTTCCAGGAATATTTCCAGTCTCTCTCCTCTCCCCTCTCCCCCCCTCCAGAAACCAATATCTAATCACCTTTCTCTAGGAGTAAGAAAATACTTAGAATACAAGCAATCCGTAAGTGCTTACTGAATTTCACGGCCATCTTTTCATTACCCAGATCCTCATGCATTCAAGTCTTACCTTTAGTGCAAACGATTTCCTAATACAGTTCACAAGCATAGTCCCTACACAGTGTTTGCTTATTTTAATCATGTACTACATGTTTGATCTTGGTCATTGGAATGCTAAGTACTTTTTGTTTTCTATTTTATTATGATGTGGGTTCAATTCAATTGCAAATTCCTTAATGACAGAATTCAGCTATTGCCTAGATTTTTTTTTTTGAACTTAATCCTGACATGCTCCAGTGAATACCATGGGTCAAATTCTACCTTGGCTTCCATATTAGAGAGTAATAAAACACTAGCAACTAGCTTTCTAATTCCTATTTTTATATTTCACCAATTATATTTTTATGTCTCTCAATGATGCTTCAGACATTGTAATTCTTCCTTAATTTGAAAGAAAGCATTAAAAGTTTCTCAGAGTCTGTGAAAGTCATTATGGATAATGTTCTTGATTCAGTTTTGGTTACACAAACTGGAACCTTGCAGTATGTGAAGTTTATTAAATTTAATATAAAGTCCAGAAAATTAACAGTTTTTTTAACCTTTACATTTTCTCTAACAAAACTCTGACATCAACTACATAATAAAAGGTATGAAAATAATTAGGGAAAATATACTTTTAAAAAACACTCCTAACCATCTACATTACTCAACAGTTCCTATACTTTTCTCTTTATTCACCTATATGAATATGAATTATTTCTTATATACTTTTGTCAATAGAAGAGGAGGGAAATAAATCTTTTATCACAGTGACACCTGCTGGTCTTAGTGTATAAATTTTAGATTCTAGTGGAAGACAGCTTCTCTGGTGTTGCAACTTCTCAGAGGCTGAGCATGTGTACACACCAGCGGTCTGGTATTTGGAGGGTAGAGGCAAAGGATCAGACATTCAAGGTCATCCTTAGCTATGTAGCAAGTTCCAGGAAGTTTGCCCAAAATAAAACTAAACATACATAAACAACGCCAAAAGACATGTCAAGAGGGGTTTTAGGGAATGACATGACCACAAAGCCCCAACCCTACACAAAAAACTCTAGGCAACAAAAGAATGTTGAGAATGGGAGAAAGTCTTCCCAGGGAAGAGCACACCAACTGGCTATCCAATACCAAATGGTCAGTCCTGAAAATACACACACAAGTAATGTAATGCAGATGGAGCAGGTTGTATCTATATATTTAAAAATACACACACACACACACACACACAGATGTACACAAACATACACACCCCAATAATTAAAGAAAAAGGCATCATGAATTTGAAAGAGAGTAAGAATTGATACATGAGAGGAAGGAAAGGGAAGGGAGAAATGATATAATCTCAGAAAATAAAATTATGTAACAGAAAACTTTTTAAACAAAATCTTTTTGCATGAAGAATTTCTAAATTTTATTTAACAATGATCTCATTGTAACTACACAATCCATTTTCTTTAGTACACACCTCTGAAAAGGCTGCACAGGTACTTCTGAGGACATCAAACTTTTAAATGATGAATTTCATGATTTTTCTTTTCAAATTCTCTACAAATTCCACTTTAAGGAAAAATGATTAAATCTTACCATTTGTAGAATATTTTCTCAAGAATTTAATATTGGGAGCTGGGAATATAGCTCAGTGGTAGAGAACTTGCCTAGCATGTGTGAGGTCCTAGATTAGATTATCCAGCATCGCAACGAAAACAAAAGCGAAGTTAATGTTAGCAGTGTGAGCAAGTTCACCAAGAGTGGGATCCATGTGGCGCAAACTGAAGCCCAGTCTAGCTGGCCAAACACACTGACTTCCTTTATGGTGAAACTTCAGTCCTACGTGGTGATTACATTTGCTCTGGCGGTTGACAACCATGCGTGCCTGATCTCACTGAGTGCTTTTTTGTTAAATTTAAGTAGGAGAGGATGGCAGCAAAGAGTGATGCAAAGCACATATCCCCACTCTCTTCATTTGGTTTTTTACATTTTTATTTACTTGATGCACGTGTACATGTGCCACAGAGCACATGTGGAGGTTAGAGGACAACTTGTGACAGCTGAGTTCTCTCCTTCCATCACGTGGGTCCCAGGTATTGATCTTAGGTGGTCAGGTGTGGTGACAAGCTCCTTGACCCACTGAGCCATCTCTCAAGCCCCCTTCCCTTCGATTTAAAAATGGAATAGACAACACTGTTCTTGTTGGCTGAAGAGGGACCTGGTGGCCATAGGACCATGCATTCCAGTGCGGAATCCCTCACACTCTGCCATTCCAGTCAGTGAATGTGGTGCCATCTGATCAAGGGACTGTGTGTGCTTGGTGACTGAATCATGTACAGGCCTTTAACAACTGTCTCGTAACCAAGGCTACACTCACCGCCAGATGGGTTCTGATGTATGCACGGACACTGTAGGATGATCAAACTGGGCTTACTAACATATTTCTTACCTTCTGTGACACCCTAAGCTGAACTGCAGCCTCACGACCCAGTGAATGGTCAAATAATAGTAACCATCTTTAATGTTGTAGAAGGTTCTAGAAAAACAAATTTCACACATACTGCATTAAGCTATGTAAATTATGAAGGAAAAACTGGGATCTACCCATAAAACAGATTTTTATGATATAACTTACAGAACTTTAAAGTCCACCTACATAGTATTTGTTCTTAGCTCAGAGCAGTTCAGGTTTTTTTCCTTTAAAAGATCAAGTGAGTACTTCCTGGTTATGAGGATAAAATGAGATGAAATTACACATAAGGCACTGAGAAGTCATCTAAGCTGTAATACAAATCGATTGCTGGTTTGGACTATTTCATAGACTCCCTGAACCTTGAGTTTGGGTGAGGACAGAATGTTAGTATACAGTAGACATACTGCCCCATGAAAAGTGTCACATCTGAAAACCTAAGCTTTTCCCTCCTTTTTGAGGAGCACAAGTGTAAGCACCCGAGTTTCGCTTTCCTATCATGGGAGCAAGTCCTGGAGAAGCGCTGTCCTTAGCATGAGCCCTAAAACGAGGAACGACAGGCAGAACGCTGTAACTCTTCCACCCTCTTCCCCACCAGACCTTGAGCTCCATCAAGTCAATCAACTGCCAACATTCGTGAGACAGCTGTAAAATCTCTGTAAGCTGTGCTTAGTTTTAAATGTTATCTTGCCACAACCAGAATTGACGGAGAGGTTCACTGCGGAACAGTCTAGACCAGGTCTGCCCGAGTGTTACATGGATGAAGAAATCAAGCAGGCAGTGTGGCTGCTTCCCTCTCTCTCTGCTCTTGTGGACGTGATGTGACCAGCTCCTTGAGAGCCTGCTCTGACTCCTCCAGATGATGTCACCTGGAACTGAGCTGAAATAAACCCTTTCTCCCTGAGCTGGTTTTGGGAAATGTTTCATGACAGAAACAGAACGCAGCTAGAACAAAAGGGATAAAGATTAAACTACTAGAAAAGAAAATACATGTTAGGAAGGACAGCTTCAGGGACTGAGGTTGGAGTTCAGTTAGTACAATGCTTCCCCAGCATGAATAAAGCCCTGGGCTCCACATAAATGGAACATGGTGGTATACATCTGTAACCTTGGCATCTGGGAGGTGAAGACAAGAGAACCATAGGTTCAAGGCCACCCTTGGCTGCACAGTGAGTTCCAGGAGCCCTCATCTCAAAAACAAAACGAAACTCTCAAATCAAACAAGCAAATAAAACACACAAAAGGTTCATCTATTCTGGATAACTAATATTTGAAGTATTTTTCAGGTAAATTTAGATATAGACCTCCAAGTCTATGGTAGTAGCCTGGGGCCTTTTTACCAACCACAATAAAGCCCTAAAAATTGAAGGCATCTAAGATTAGGTATTCAGGTAAGTTATGCAGGTTTAAGAAATGGCTTTAAAAATCATATTGCTTATTTTGTATGCATGCATGTACATGTGTGTGTACGCAGGTCAGAGGTCAACTTGCAGGAGCTGGTTCTCTCCCTCTAACATGTGGTTCCTGGGGACTGAACTCAGGTCAGCAGCCCTGGCATCCTGCTGCAGAGCCATTTCACCAGCCCATTATGGAGACTTAGAATAAGACTATTGTACTCATTTTGACTTTCATTAACTTATGAATAGCAAAAAAATACAGTAGAAATAGATACAATCAAATCTGTTCATGAATAAGAAGCAAAATAATAGAAACTCTTTGGCACAAATATCAAAAGAAACAAACATATTCTTTTTGTAGGAAATTTTAATGTGGCAAAATCATCACATACTTCCTTAGCTGTTTCCATACATAGAGATCTCTCTGGCTATGGAATACCCTGAAAAAATTCTACAAGAAATGATTTAATTCTTTATTCAAAGCTGAGTTTATAGGAAGTTAATGAAGATGACTGAAGCTGATCTGGGAGACAATACAATTCTACAGGGTAACTGAGCTCTGGTATTAGAGCTGTCCTGGAGGGGTCCCTTCCCTTCTGGCTAGAAGGATCTGGGTTTCAAGCAGCCATGTCTACATGAGTGACAGGAATACAAGGCACGGATGGTGGCAGTCTACAGTCTACTTTGGTTATCATAGGGTGGGTGGCTCAACCGAAGGAAACTACCCTTCTCAGACCTGGCAGCCATGATATCAAAGATCAAGTCACTTGCGATGAGGTCTCTCTTCCTGGTTATCAGATAGCCAGTCTTGCTTCTTGCTATACCCTCATGGACCTTTTCCCCTATGCTCACTGGGTTAGAAAGAGCAAAACGAGTGCATGTTCTGGTGCCTCTTTCTTTTCTACACAGACTTCAGTCTTTTTCTTCCTCTTTCCTTTTGCTACAAAAAGATCAAATCTTCACCCCAGGGCTGAGGAGGGCAGCTGCAGGCCACAGTGGGTATTGCAGGCTCAACTCTTTCCTCTATGCCTAGGGTCCCCAGGCCCCAATCAATGGGCACTGAGAGGCATCAGATCTCGCTCCTTCACAGGACAGGTGAGAACTTACAACTTGTTTTATACACAGGGGTAAAGGAGATATGGTCTGGGGCTTGCAGTGCTGCGAGGGAGAAATCGGTGGTGCTGGGAAAGTAGAATGTTTAACTCTCACCAAAAAGGAGACTCTTGAAAGTCACCCAGGGAGGGCTAAGGTGTGCTGATCACATGGACAGGTGTCATTTCAGAGGACGGGTGTCATTTCAGAAGCAACAAGGAAAGACAGGGAGGAAGAAAATAACGCCACCTTGCAACTGCACCCTGACAGCTTTCCCCATAAGCTGCAGGTGAGTCTGGGCAAACAGTGCGCAGGACTGAGTGGGGAGTCACACAAGAGGGAGCTAAAATTCTAGACTTCTAAGTTGAGGAAATCACACATTCTATAAGAGCTTTCATGTTGAACGGGGGAAGGACAGGAAATTTAGGTTTTGTCTACTAATGCAGGTGAGCATGAGAGATAAAAACTGAGCATTCAACTTCGAAGCTAGTACAAGAGAAGTCCATGGGAAAACAGTCTATCCAAAAGAAGGCAAGAAAATGGAGGGTGTGAAAAAGCAGGAAGAGGGGACAAAACACGAAAATAAAATGTAAGACTGAGTTTGGTTGTCAGAATCCATACGGCAGAAGGGAGAACTGGCTCCCGTAAGTTATCCTTTGACCTCTATATGTGTGGAGGTTTGTCCTCTCCCAACTGATAAATGCTAAAAGTTTAAAATGATATAAGTAAATCCTAATATATATTAGTAGTTTTAAGAAGTATAAATGGATTACACTTTCTAGTTAAAAATAACCAGGAAAAAAAAAAACTCCAGTTAGTTTTTGAACCACATCTAGTTGGGGCTGAATGTACTTAGCAACAAAGCCCCAAAACACATAAAAAAATTAATAGTTTTAGGGATAAAATAGTAAACCGAACAGGAAAGGAAATTCTAACATACTGCAGAATCTGAAGGGTCACGTAGAAGGAAACATAACAGGCTTGGCCTAAGGGACACCCGGCTGGAAGTGCACATTTTCCATGCACTATGAACAGTTGTGAAACAGACCATATCTTCACTAATGCAAACCCTAACAAATCTGAACAATTCAATCGTATATGTACCTATTTTCTGATTAGACTTCAACTATAGGACGAATCAATAATAAAAACAGAATTTTGTTCCAAAAGTTTAGGAACAAAAAAGAAAATGTCACATGTCAAGGAGAAATTAAATACAACCAAATCAACATTTCCTAATGGTTTAAAATTATAACATTATTTCATTTGATTGTTAGAATCCTGTGAGCCACACGTAACCACAGTATCTCTGTTCAACATAGCACAAATATAAATTATTTAATTGAATTCTTTTTTTTTAATTTATTTATTTATTATGTATACAATATTCTGTATATGCCTGCAGACCAGAAGAGGGCACCAAACCTTTTACAGATGGTTGTGAGCCACCATGTGGTTGCTGGGAATTGAACTCAGGACCTTGGGAAGAGCAGGCAATGCTCTTATCCACTGAGCCATCTCTCCAGCCCCCTTTAATTGAATTCTTTAAATAAAAATATGTAACAAAGTTGATTTGGAAGGGAAGAAAAGGAGAAGTGTTCACCACTGAACATGACAACAAGAAAGCAAACCAACTGATCCTTAACAGTGCTGGAGGAAACTGAGTGCGAGAACATGTAAGCTTAGACACTGTCCTGGTCTGCTCTCCTTACAAAGATGTGTGCTGTATACAAATTTAGGAGATAAAGTATTTGTTATTAGTTTGTGATGCACACAAAGCACCAGAAATCTTTGCTGTGCTATGTGTCCAGCGAGCACAGTACACATGCCCACCGGCACATGGAACTCTGATTTGGTAGCAGCTATTAATGGTGTGGCGGTCACTAACGACAGTCCAAAGAGTGCCAATGATACAAAGGGAGTTTTTACTTGTGGCCCCCTCCCTTCCCTTTTCACGTGTTGGCTATTTTTGGAAATTTTTTTTCCATCCACCAAAAGAGAATTAAGAAAATTCTAGCATGCTTCTGTGTCAGCAAGTGCTCTTTCAGCCCAGGGACCAGAGGATGATTGATGAACCTGTCAGGCCTACAGTAGCAGACAGAGAAAGTTGGCAGAAGTTCAGTGTTACTGAAAGAAGTCTCAAATACTTATTTCATCTCTTCTATTAGCTTTAATCACATTTCAGCATGAGCCAAGAATGAAGCTTTCACAGTCAGCCATACATTTACACAGGCAAGCATTGTCAATTTTCTGCAGTGAGAACACTGAGATATCATGAGAGTGAGGTATTTTCTTTCTTACCTTTCTTGAAGAGCAACAGAAAATACTAGAAAGACTCACCCGCACCACAAATCCACTGGCTATGCATCTCCTCAAATGACTGCCTGCACATCTGTTTAATTTATAGCAAATGAAATTCAACATGGTTCTTCGATTAGATTAAGTTCAAGTGTGTAATGATCACAGCGGTAATGGACAGTGATGTTCCACTGGGACACACCTGCTAGAGGACGGACATTAATATGAAGGGGATTTACCTCTGACACAGATCATCCACTGTGTGGGTGGACGTTTCTGGTCTGCCCAGAGCCAGCCTTACATGGTTCTGGAAAGACTCCCTGCAGACTCTGCTGACTACCCACTGAGCAGCTGAAGCATGCACAGATGTTGTTCCTTTAAGAGCCCGCCCAAAGCAAAATGAACACAAGAGGGGAGGGGCGTACTATGGGCAGTATGATGATCCTTGGAGAGGCTAAATGTCAAAATACATTTTGGTGGGCATAGTTTAGAAGATGAAAATATTAAATGCTACAAGGCATGTATCTTGTCACCCAGCAAAACACACAATATTGTGTTGTACTGAAAAATCTGATGTCTCCAAGTAAGTTTTTCAAAGCCCACCATGGCATTTCTGTCACAAGAGGAGCTGTTCTGACCCTTCCCCAAGGATGCTGTGACAGGCAGCTGTCACACCTGCCATTTAATCCACAATAATAAACCCTTTACCCTTGGTGACAATGAAGTAGACTCTTGAAGAACTGTGCTAATCACCGAAAAGACCAAATCTGATTAGTAACACATCTGTCCCGTTTTCAGTCTTCTTCAGACACGCAAGCACTCTCCTTCCACTGGGCATCTATCTGGCTCCAGAAGTTTCTCTCTTCAGACCCAGGAGTGTCACTGAGTATTTTTCTAAGCTTGCAGAAGAGGCTCTGTGGTTGGTAGAAAGATTTGGGGGAAGCCAGTGCCTTCTCATCCATCTGTCCCTGTAGGTCAAATTCTTAAAAGGTAGAAAACTTTGCTAGGTCCTTCTCCATTGCAGCATATTGCTCCCTGAGCCTTTCCATGGCTCTTCTGTGCTCATCGTCCACTTCAGCTCGGCGCTGTGGCTGTTCTTTCACGAACTCCTCCCACTGGAGCAGACGCTGCTTTTCAATAGCTGTCAAGTGGTCATGAATTACCTGAGAAAAGAGAGCACGAAAGCCACATAGCATCTTTTGCACATATGCAGATGACACAACAGAATGCTGTCACCTGACAGTTATTGTACCAGCACATAGTCACAGTGCTAAAAGTGCATGACTGTTTCAATATCCATTAAGAACATGATGCATGAGGTCTGTAACCCCAACACTTGGGAGGCTAAGGCTGGAGGGTCACTTTGAGTTCAAGACCAGCCTGGGGTACAGAGTGACCTTGCCTTATAAGTAAATAAATGAACGAACCAATGAATGAATGTATGTATGATATCAGAAATATTTGAAACTTTCCTTACTATAAGTGAACATGGACACTCACATTTCTACAATTTCTAAAATGCACAGTGTCTCTATGGTGCCAGCGATCTGAACCCAGAGCCTAGAGATCCCTGTGCTGGTGCTCCACCACCAGCTGTCTCCAGGACTTCTAGCATCATTAAATGACAAAAACTCAAGTCATCTTTACCCTTTTATTCTCTCACGGTTCTCATTAATTATAGATAGGGTTTTGTTTTGTTTTGTTTTTTGGTTTTTTGAGACAGGGTTTCTTTGCGTAACAGCTCTGGTTGTCCCAGAGCTCACTTTGTAAATCAGGTTGGCCTCAAACTCAGAGACTCACCTGCCTGTTCCCAAGTGCTGGGATTAAAGTTGTGCGCCACTACGCCTGGCAACTACATATAGTTTTAGTCAAGTCTTAAAAAATACATATTGAAATGTCACTGCGAGAAGTTAAAATTTCTCTCTTACATTTTCTGATACATTAAAAAGAATCACATGTTAGCAGTCACCGTAGGAGATTCCAAGGCATCTCATGGTTCAGTCTAGTTTTAAAGTGATCACCAACTCATGTCAAGTATCTAAGTTGTTTTCAGGATGGTGTTCAACATTTCTACACCTACAAAGGTTTGCTTTCTTTTGAGTATCATAAAATACAGATAGAATTTATAAAAAGAAAAAAAAAGGAATTTGGACTCCATCTAAGTTCTATGAAACAAACCACCAGAACCTAGACAGAACATGTGAAGTCCTTCTAGATTCCTGTATACCAATTCCAAAGGGCCCAAGAGACTCCCCAAATAATACAGGCTACTGCTGTTGTCCATAGTTGCTGCCCAGAGCTTGAACGTAAATCTGAATTGCTGAAGATGCTACATACGTCAGACAGGACTTGGGAGATTTGAGCCGGGTCTCCCTGAGGTACTATGTAAGCTGTCCAAAGAGGAAAGCATCTGATGCCTATGGATCACATCAATGATTAATGTGGAAGACAGCCCTAAGGTGCAATAGTGGCACTCACATCTTGGCTGTAACCAATAGTAGTCTAACTTATCCTTATACCCTCAGGCAAGTGCAGCTCTTACTCCTGGTCGAAGACGCTCTCTGTGCAGCAGATGAGAGCTATTACAGAATTCCACTGTCAGAATGCAGAGAACTGACCACAGGACGCCCAACCCCAATTAATAAATCTACAGTACCTCTACCCTACGACTCAGAGGGCATCTTAGAAGAGGAGGTGGGAAGATTGTTAAGAGCCAGAGGACCAGAAAGTCTGCTGTGGAACTGTATCTCCTAGAAACAACAAGGAAACTACACATATGAAATCTCAATAATATGGCTATCTAAACAAGACTCAAGCAAGATAATACCAAATGATATGCTAACATGGAAAGGGAAAAAACTCATGGTGCCTCGCCCCTAGACAAAGAACAATAGGCAACTAATGAAAGTGAGAGTAGGAGAATTAGACTTTCCAGGGGTGAGCTTCCTAATTGGTTGTTCAATACCAAGCAGTCAGCCCTGAAACTAATAACACTAAATTGATCCAGCAGGTTGTATTTATTTATTTACATGTATATATCAGAAAAAGAAGCCATGAATTTAAGAGGGAATGAGGGGGTGCCTAGGAAGGATTGGAGGTAAGAAAAAGAGAGGAGGAAATGATGTAATTATATTTTACTTTAAAATTTTAAAAATTGAAAAAAAGGGGGTCAGAGAATAGACTTTGACCTTGAATGACAGCACCATTACTAGAAGAATGGTAACTGTTTCTGACAGTTTATACGTTCCAGGGCCTCTGCAAAGGCCAGTACATTCTCAGTGCCTATGAAATGTACTCCAGAACTAGTTGCTAGGCAAAACTTACCCACTTCTAAAAGTGCCTCTTGTAAATCATACTATCTCATTTTCAGACAAATGAACGAAGGCTTAAGGAAAGACCGTTGTCCCTCTACTGTCCCTTATCTAATAGCTGGGCTGCTGAGTCATGGTCATGAAGACCCATGCCTTTCCTACCAAGGGCTGCACAGCAGGTCTCTGGAAAGGCAGTTTTGCACAGGCTGCTAACCCTTTCTTTTCAAGGGAAAAAAAGCTCTGGCTATAGGTTTTCTGCTAAGTTGTCCAATGTTGTCAAGAACCTGAAGTTTTTAAGTGGGAATTAAATGAGTCTGAAGATGTGGTTTTAGTTAAAAGTTCCCCTAAAAATATGCTGCACAGAGCACTAGGATGGAACGGGCAGCAGGGAGTGGGAATGAGGGCCACACGAGGGTTCTAGTCCAAGTGCACTTGAGAAATAATTTAAACAACCATTTTAATATATTATTGTTTTAAGCTGTTAATCTTACAGGCTGGAATTCTCCAGAAACTGAACAAAACAGGAGGAGTTTATGACATTAGCTTGAAGAAATTTTTGTAAAAAGAAAACAAAACCACAAAAACCTTGACAGTCTAAAGGGAACACCAAATACTAAGAAGAGAAAACATAAACACACTTTATGAAAATGGCACCTTGTTCAACTTGATTTATTTATTTATTGTGTGCCCCCTGTCAGCCTGAATTCTTCTTTTTAATAAATACAGGGAGTAGTAACACACATGCTCAGATGTCAGTTTTCTCCTTTCTTTGTAACTGAAAAGCAATCACTGGCTTAGCTGGCCTTTTGATGGGTTCCATAAGGCAGCTGCCTGAGCTGCCCTCCTGCCAGACAACATCTGAGTCAGTGCAGCTCAACAGAGAGAAATACAGACCTGGGAGGAGGCACAGCAGCCTCATTTTAAATCCAGGATCCCCCACCACCAACATCAAGACACTGTGCAAGTTAAAAGTTTCTTTGGTCTAAAGAACTGAAGAAAATTATACTTTGTGTTCATAAATAACGTTTATGAATACTGGAGGCAATGTCTGCCAAGTTCCTAGCTCAGTGCCTGAGGAACTTAATAAAAGGTAAATATTATTATATAAGTCACAGTAAGCTTCTAAAAAGCATACCACACCACTGTTTACCCCCAGCCAGCAAAAAGTGTGTTTCTTAATTTTAATAACATAGTTTTCAATTTTCAGCAATAGGGTTTTGTAATAATTCAGAGAACACAGGTGACTCGGGCAAAATCACAGTCCTCCCACCTTGGTGTTCAATTCATTCCACCTGACGTATTCACTGTTAGCCACATGGCTGTTAGAAAAGATTCTTAGGAAGGCTAGTATCAGAGATCAAAGATCAGCATTTCTACTCTTAAAAGAAAAGAGGGTGTGTGCATGTGCAGTCAGTGCCCACAGAGGCCAAAAGCATCAGAGCCTCTGGAACTGGAGTTAGAGGAGGTTGTGAGCGACACTGTGTCATGATGGGAACTGAACTCTGTTCCTCTGTAAGAACAATATGTGTTCTGTCTTTTTGATTTTTTATTTATTTGTATTTATATGTATGTGTGTGTCTAAGTGGATGTTACATGTGTGTGGGTTCCCTTGGAGACAGAAAGGGGTGCTGGATTCCTGGAGCTGAATTGACAAGCAGGTCTGAGCTACCTGAAGTAAGTGCTCAGACTTAAACTCCGGTCCTCTGGAGGTAGGGGGCTTCTAACCACTGAGCACCCTCACCAGTCCAAAAGCAGTATGCCTCCTAAATCCCGAACCACTTCTCCAGCCCCAAGGATCTCTATTCTGTAGTTGTAGAATACTGTGACTAAAAACGTACACATACCCAAGTAGCATTCTGCTGTCCAGCAAATCATTCCTTGAATTCAAGGCCCAGGTGACCATTAAATTGAAAACTGACAGTTCCCAACCCAACTGAAGATCTTCTGTGGCTTTCCTACCAAGGAGTTCCTGATGTCACTCCACTTTACCCTTGCCTAATCTCCTGCTTTAAATAAGTTGGCTATATGCTCACGTGCTGACAATGCTGTAAGTGCACACTTGCAAGCTAGAGAACAAAAAAGCTGTAAGGTCTAGCTAAAAATACTGTCATTTTCAGAAGACACTGGGCATAAGCATCCAATATTTCACACATTCTAACCAGTTAACTGGTGTATGAGACAGCACCAGAAGAGGAAAGGGCTCATCAATGGGGTAGGAGAAAATGCTATTAGCACAGGGGCAGAAAGGAGTAAACACTCTAACACAGGACCCCAGGGAATCTGGAATAGAACATGGCACAGTATTTACCTCTCCATCTTCAGCTACGGTAAATACTACAGTCACCTAAACTTTTGTATTTTAAATAATATTCAATTCTATAGAAGATTGACCTAAAACATGAAATACTTCAAAGAACATGGAATATAGTTTTTTAAAGGCAACCAAAGTCATAAAATACTGTGCTTAAAGATAAAAACTTAAGATTTGTGGTAATTATAGCTAAACATTAATATTAGATTTGCTTCTCAAAAGAGATATAGAATTGCCATATAATTCAGAATTCCACTTTGGGATATTTGCCTAAAAGAATTAAAGGAAAAGGCATGAATAAATATTGTAAACCCATGTCAATAGCAGTATTATTTGGGGCAGCCATGGGTTTACCCAGATGTTCACAGAAAGCTAGAGATTCTTCAAGTGTAGTGTGAATGTGTGTACATACATACACACAAATGTAGTGTGTGTACATACATATATAGTTATATATGCAGAATTGTATAACCATTCAACCTTTAAAAGGACAAAACTTCGGCAGCATACTATGTGAACAAGCCTTGAAAACCAACTCTGAAGAAATAAGCCATCTTGATCTAGGGATATAGCTCACTTGGTAGAGTGCTTGCCTGGCATGCATAAGACCCTGGGTTTAATCTCCAGCACCACCAAAACCCAAACCAAATAACAAAAACAAACAAACAAAAAACCAGGAATGGAGACAGGAACCTGTAATTCCAACACTCAGGAGGCAGAGGCAGAAGGTAAGAAGTTCAAGGTCATCCTCTGCTACACATCAAGTTTAAGACCACGCTCAACTATATAGCGAGTTCAAGGACCACCTGAGTACACTTTTATTATGATATAATTTAAAAGACAAAAAGTAGAATGCTGGATGCCAGGCATGGAGTAGAGGATGAATTAGTGTTAACAAGTACTGAGTTTCATGGCTCTGAAAATTAGTCAGTAGGCTACAACTGTGCAGCCAAAGTGAATAGCTATAATGATAATATCTTTATCTACTTGGTCAATTGAATAAATTAAGTTACAACAGAGAAAGTAAGAGTAATAATAAATTGGCTTATGGCAGTACCACATTAGAGACATTTAAATAGAAAATGATCCTGAAACTAATTTATATCTAAAACCAAGTCTATGAATGAAGCCTGATCACACAGGTGAAACATTTTTCATGTATTAGTCTAAGTCAGTAGTTCTTTTCATCTTTAAGAGTTGCTTGGCATGGGAACACAGGATGAGAGAGAGATGCTATGGCAACTAGAGGACAGAGGCTAATGCCAAGGAAAGCGCCATGGAGACCCCATTATGCTTGTGGCCTACAGTGCCAGCAGCACCAAGGCTGAGGAACTCTACTAAGGGAAAATTCTTAACAGGCCAACTGAGGTTGGGAAGGTCTTTTGGAAGACAACACGACAGGGAAGACCTATCTATAATCCTAGCACTCAGAGGCCAGCCTGAGGGGTTCTGGTGAGTTCCTGCATCAGGAAGGTTTGGAATATCTGTCAGTAATACACATGATGTTGATTTACACAAGTTTTACATGGGCACAGGGGAAATGACTTCAGAAAGAAGTATCACTATAAAAACTATTAAAACTATTTTACATAGAGCAATATGTACTCATGTTACTTTGCATTTTCTAATTCTATCAAGAACAATGGTTATTTTCAAATTCAATCAAGAATGAGGCTTCATGTAACGTCACTGCTCTCCTGACAATATCATAAAGGAAGCTAGCTAAAGTTAGTAAATGTCTGTGGTCCAGATGAAACAGAAGCTCACCGGAGTGGCTGGCCAGGGCTGCCAAAGTGGATGTGTGTACATGGACCAAGTTTACACTCTGACAGCCGTTCCTGACCACCTCACCTCTCCACGGGCTGTTGGTGAGAGCAAGTGGACTTCATGAGCCAACTGTATTTCAGTTCACTACTCTGCTAATGCCTGGAATACAACTCTGTATTAGGGTAGTTCTTAAGACATGCTAGACAACTGTAGAATGTGCAGATATTGTTCTTTTGAATGTACTTTTAGATATCAATTGTGGGAAATGTGATTTGGACAAATGACGCTTATCAATTTACTTCCCACAGAATTCCACAAATTGTCTTTAACATAAAAGAATTACTGATTAATGGTAACAGCCTATTTTATTCCATTACTACTCCCATCTTTCTTTGTTTTGAAAGCCTTTCAAATACACAAAACGTGGCCAACAGGATAACCCAAGGCAACAACTAACATCAGGCAGAAAAGTGCAAAGAGAGGTCATTTTTCATCCGTACACTTGCTGTCCAAGGAACTAAGCTTCACCTTTATGACAAAAGTGTGTATGTGAGTGTATGTGTGTGTGTGTGCACGCACACACATCTACTAAAACCTCGGCCATGTCAAACTTTCAGGAGGAAGTGGGGTGGCAGTAAAAATCAAAAAAGCAACTTTAAGGACCTGCAGCCAAACACTTCCAATGCTCTGATAATTAGGTAAGTATAAGACTGAAAAAAATTAGGACTTAGAATAAAATCCCAGTAAGAATGTAAGGAATTTTCACTTGCTGCTAGTCTGTGAAAATGCACCTCTTTCATAACTTCAAGACTGCTAATTTATTAAACTATCTGAGGGGAATAATCACAGTAACTCCTTATAAATGCAAGGCCCACTGACTCTATACTAATTCTTGGTGAAACAGCATTTCAGTATATTCAAAAATACTCATTTTTAAAGCCAGGCACAGTGCAGAAGTCTAAATCACAGAACGTGGGAACTACAGGCAGGAGGATCAGGAGTTTAAGGCTATCCCTTGCTACAGAGGAAGCATAAGACCAGCTTGGGCAGTATATATTAGATTCTGTCTCAAAATAAACAAAATGTGCAGCCTGCATTCTACCAGATATTTTGTTTCTCAAAAACAAAAATGCTCCTGTGCCCCAGTAACAAAGTGTGCAACACAGGATTCAGGACCCTCCACACTCTCCCCAGAGCTGCCACCTGGACGTCCGCCTTGGCTGGTTTCTCCCATCCAGTAGGGTTGGGCATGGATGGCCATGACTTCTTAAGCATTCCTTTGGCTAAGGTCACACAAGGCTCCTGTAACTTGACTATAGCGCAGGCTTTGGCCTACTTTCTATTAGTATTTGTGGTTTATGACTCCTGGATTTTAGACCCCTGGGTCTAAAAACTGCCTTAATCGTAACAAATAATAAAGTGTTTATCCCCTGGTGGCAGCTGGTAAAGAACAGGATTAAACCGTCTCTACTGTCCACCCTGGCATATCCACTCCAGTCCCTGCCTCTACTTCTCTCAGCACTATGCTGGCATTCCCCTGATGAGCCCAAGGTCAACGAGACCCTGTCTCCAAAAGTTGGGCAGAGGGAATTGAGGAAGACACCAGATTCCATCTCTGGCCTCCAGAAGCACAAATGCCCACAGAAGTACCTGCATACCCTTCAACACACACAAATAAACATTTAAAAAGAAGATGATGGATAACACCATGTTTCCAACACATCTTAGTGTTTTAGCCACCTTTAAATCTTTTCCCCCTGTATATTTGTTAGTGTATGAGTTGTTTTATGTGGACATATATTTGTGCATCATGTGAATGCAGTGCCCGAGAAGGCCAGAAGAGGGCACTGGGTCCCCTGGGACTGGAGTTACATATAATTGTGAGCCATCATGTGGATGATGGGAACTGGACTGAGTCTGGTGGAAGAGTACCCAGTGCTGAGACATCTCTCCAGCCCCATCCTTAAGTTGTTTTTTAAAAAGTCAACATATCAGAAATGTCAGAAAATGAACTTAGAAAACTCTTGGGTTAAAAGTAAATGCTAATATTATAATAACAGATGTCAAGAATTATATGCCCCTCTGCTCAAGTTACCTATATTTACCTTTTCCCATTCTTGTTCTCTCTGTTGGAGTCTGCAGATGGAGTCGTTAGCTGCTTGCACTGAAATAAAACAGACAATGGGGTTTCAATGGCAGCCTCTGGTCAGGAAGACACCTATTTGGATTCTTTAGATTGCAATAAACATTAAAAATAGATACTAGCTGCCAGTTGGAGGGGTGATTTGGAGGAAAAGTATGTTTTGTCAATACATTCAGGGTGATATAGCTTTAAAAAACCATCATTTTTGAGCTTTGAGCTGTCATCCAAAGGGCATAGAAATACTAAGCCCACCAACAAGTTGGCAACAGCTACCTCAATATTTCCCAAAAAGGGAAAATGCCAGATGAACTTAAAGTCACATTCAGATCAATTAATCCTTTACAGTCTGAGCCCCTCCGCTCCTCCCTTCTCCAATTTATGGGGCTGTTCTCTCACAGGCAAGGCCTGACAGCTAGACGTCCTCCACAGCTTTCCGCTCCCTCTTCCTGCCTTTCTTGTCTTCTAGTTCACCCCGGATGCTGCTACAACATCCACCTCTCCTCAGCTTAAAAATTCATAAAATCATTTCCATTCATTAAGAACCAGAATTCTAATAAACGGTGAGTACCCCTAAATTCAAAATGTTCTCAAATCTAAAACTTCCAGAGTGCCGGCATGATGGCAGATGGCACATGTGGCGGCCTCAGGAAGACGCTGGCCATACGACGTTACAAAACCACTCCCAGGCTGATAGCAATCCCCGAGTTCTTCGACTCCCATCCCAGGCTGAACTTTGCTACTACTCTAACGAAGGCAGTTAGTCTATAGGCTAACTGCCAGCCTTGGTCAGTTGTGACTGGTTGTCTGTCTTCTTGCTTGTCCACTGATTGCACACATGCTGCAGATCCTGCTACATGCCACAACCTTTGCAACCAAACATTTGTTTTGGCCACAACAACCTCCTCACTCTTATCCAACCCACCAAGCATACTCCCACCACAGGGCTTCTGTACTTGCTACAGTCCTAGAACATTTTTCCTCTCAATTTTCCTGCTCTCTGTCTGGTGTCATTACTTATTTTACAAATGAGGATGGCTATGTTCATTCATCAGAAAGCACAGTCAACATGCCTGATAAGATATTATGTTTTATTAATAAGAATCATATAACAGGGCTGGGGAGATAGCTGCACAAATATGAAGACCTAAGTTTGGATTTCCGGCTCCTATGTCTCCAAACCCAGTACTGAGGGCAGAGACAGTCGAGCCAAAATGCCAAGACCAGGTTTAATGAGAGAGCTGTAGGACAGTCTGGTCCACAGAGTGAGTTCCAGAGCAGTCTCAGCCAGGGGAAAGTCCCTGGCTCCAAAGGAAAAACAGGAACAAAAGAGCAGCTCTTTGCAACAGCAGCACCAAGGGCTGGTAGGCTGAGCATCTAATTCTCTGGCTGCCCTCACACAGTGCTCCCTCCCTCCCTCTCTCTCCCTTTCCAATAATGAAAGTGTTTTTGGCTGTGAAATACCTTCAGCAGAAGCACAGGCCTACAGGGTCGCCTTCTCTTACAGCTGCTGAAGCTGGAAGCCATCTAACTGTCTGCCTGCCTTCCCCTGCTCAGGCTGGCTCAGATCAGCACACAGCCCACACTAGGGCAGGGGCTGTGATTTCTTTCAGAAATCTGTGAACCTCCACCTCCCAGATGAAGCTGCATCACCAGTGACTAGTAACAAACTTTTCTAGTTCACAGGTGACATCTTAGGACTGAGGATTAGCTTCCCAGTTTTTTTTTCTTAACAAAAAAATATGAAAACAAAATGAGAGGACCTGATTAGATCTGCCTTCTTTCTGTGGCAGTTAAGTATGACATCACTGTTCCTAAGTATGGTACTATCATTTCCTGTTTGTCTTTTTTCCTTCCTGGCTCTATGAACAGAACTTAAAAATCTGGTTTTCTGTATTCTTTGTATTTCTGGAACTCTGAGTGCAATTTAAAAGTTGTGGACCATGCCACTTTTGCTGTCCCCTGTCACAGCCCCTCCCCCAGATTATTCTTACATCATTCTCCCCTCCCTTTTCCTCCCTCAAAACCTCCCCCACACACCCTTTATTCTCTTCAAAATCCATAGCCTCTTTGTCCATTGTTATTATAAGCATCTGTCTGTCTGTCTGTCTGTCTGTCTGTCTGTCTGTCTATCTATCTATAAATATATATATATATATTCCTAAATATAATCTACATAATCTGTATAATGTTACTTACATGTATGTTTTCAGGGCTGACCATTTAGTTTGGATAACCAACTGCTGTGCTCTTCTCTGAGAAGTCTACTTCTCCCACTCTCAGTGTCCCTTAGCTGCCTTTGCTCTCTGTATACAGCTGAAGCCCTGTGGGCTTTCCCCATCCACTGGTGTTGCCCATGTTCAGCTCATGTTAGGCAGTCATGCTGATGAGACATCATTGGGGTAGCTTCTGACATTACTAGAAGACACAGTCTCATAGCAAACTCCCTGATCCCCTGGCTCTTACAGTCTTTCTGCCCCTTCTTCAATGTTTCCTGACCTTTAGGTTCAGAAGTGATATGTAGATGTATCCAAAGGGACTAGGCTCTACAGATCTGCAATTTGATTGGCTGTGATTTTCTGTGGTAGTCTCTATCTCTATTGTAAGAAGTTTCCTTGATGAGGCAGTAAAGACTACATTTACCTGTGGATTGCCACAGACTTTAAAAACTTCCTTCAGATGCATGACAAGCCTACAATTCTGTTCCTCTATAGAACTGTCTCCATATTTGAAAAGAATATCCAGGTTCAGAACTTGATTCCCTGTGAAGTTATTCACATTCCAGACACTTAGAGACAAAATAGAAAAGGCCCTTCTTTTTTTTATTATTTCATTTTGTACATGTGTGCAGGCATGTGAGCTCCAACAGGTCAAAGGACAACTTTGTAGTTGTTTCTCTCAGAAACTATGTGGTTCCAAGGATTGAACTCAGTTTGTCAGAAAGTGTCTTTCTCCACTGAGCCACCTCAAGCTCAGAAAAGGCTTTTCTAAACTTATGAAATCTGCCTTTCTAAAATCTAAATAAAATAACCACCTGACTACTCTAAACATTCCCTTCCTTCATGGTCAGTGAGGTCATGAGAAGGCCCATTTCGTAGAGGCTGCCCCTCATTTCATATCAGTTTCTAGCTACACCCAACAGCAGAAAGCACTCTCTTCGGCTATCTGTGCCAGGAAGCTGTACTGATTTACGAAAAATAACAGTAACTTACCAAGTGGCCCCACCTGAGATAGGGTCTCAAGTAGCCAAGGTCGCCCTCATTCTCATTAGATAGCCAGGGATGACCTTGAATTCCTGATGCTCTTGCCTTAGCCTGCCTCCTGTGTGCTGTGCTACAGGGCTAGCACACTTGCTACACAGGGTAAATGCTTTCAATTTTCCAAAAGGTTACTGAAGGAGATTAATACCCTTATGGAATTACTATGCTGCACTTAGCTAGCAATGTCTTAATCTGTTTCATATAAAAGGGAAACAGATTTTTATCATTATGTCTATGTGTGAGCTTCAACACCACACAGCAACAACACCTCAGACTAGAGCAGATGATAGCTGTGTTCTCAGCCACTGGGTAATTAGAGATCAGCAAGAAGGCGCTAAACACTGATTGGGTGACAAACAATGGAGGAAGTCCCTGAGCACATGGATTTCTGTTTTAGTAGGGAGGATGGGGCAATACGCAGATAAGTATTGTCGGGTGGTAGCAGATGTATAGATTAAGATTCAAGGCAGAGAGTGCAGCAATGCTAAAAGGAAGGGTATGGGAAATTTTAGGGAGGCCAAGAAAGCTCTTACAGTTGATGTCTGGGCAGAGACTTGCAGGAAACCTGAGGGAATGTTCTAGGGGGAGCAGCAAGTGCAAAGGCCCTGTGGTGGGAGTGTGCTTGGCATATTAGAGTGAGGAGGTCAGTATGGCCAGAACACAGTAAGGGAAAAAGAAAGTGGCAGGGTATGAAGTCAGATTAGGGGAACAATGCAGAAGACTCCAGGCTATTAGAGAATTTTCGCTTTTACTCTACAGAAAGTGAGAAGATTTTGACATAGTAATGACAAAACCTGACATATCCTATGTGGTGACCAGCCTACAGGGAGGAAAGAGAAGCAAAGATGAGTCATGAAGCTACTTGAAGGATCCATGAGAGGGATGGCATATTCCATGGTGGGAGCAGCCAGAGTGGTGGGCAGGATGTTCTTGTTATACTCCCAAAGCTGAGCCAGCCTGAAGGTTGCTGTGGACGGGCTGCACTGAGATGCTCACAGACATCTCAGAGGGTGGGACAGCTGAGTACAGACTCTGGATTCTCAAGGGTGGGAGGAGGGCTGTAGACCAGGCTGAAAACAAGTCGGACATTGATTAGCATACAGAGAATATATATAGCTATGATTCTGTGAGATCGGCAATAATGATAAACATGAGGTAAGGGCAGAGCCAGAAGGAAGAAGGGACAGATGAATGATGGGGAACAGTGAAGAGACTATGACAGATAGGTAGTGGAAGGGAAAGAGGAGGCAGGCAAGAGAGGAAAGAGGAGTGAGAGAGGGAGGTGGGGACAAGGCTTTCAGCTAGGTGAGTGGTGATGCCAACTCTGAAAGCAGAATGCAGCTGGGAAGAGAAGTCTGGCTCCAGCTACGTTACACAGAGGTGCCTGTTTGAGCCCTTAGTAGACTAGGATACAGGAGTTTGGCATGCAGGTGAGCGGTCCGCATTGAGTGTGTCATCCATCATAGAGTGAAATACAAAAGACATCTGAAACTGTGATTATGACTGAGAAGACACAGAGGCACCTCAGTGATGTCAGCCACAGGGCTCGAGAGATGGTGCCACAGTTAAGTGCACTTGCTGTTCTTATAGAACACCTGGGGTAGGTTCCCAGCACCAACAGAATGACTCACAATCACCTTTAACTCCAGTTCCGATGCCCTCTTCTGGCTCTGAAGGTTCCTACACACACATAGTGCACACACATACAAGCTGGTGGTACACATGCATGTGCACATACACACACAACAAATATTTTTAAAAAATTAAAGTCGGCTATAAATAAGAATTGCTGAAGTAGACTGAGAGAGAGAACTGTGTCAGAGGAAGAACCCCGAGAGTGATGAAACAAAAAAAGATGCACAGAGAGTGGCAGCCCGAAAGCCTGGGATGGAGCTCAGCTCGCAGAGCGCTAGTCTAGCACACACAGTCCTGGATCCACCCACAGCGCTGATGATGTACAGGCTGGTCGTCCTAGCATGCAGGAGGATCACAAGTTCAAAGGCATCCTTAGTTATATAGGGAGTTCAAGGCCAGTCTGGGCTGTATGAAATCCTGAAGAAATGTTTTACAAAGAGGCATCCTGAAGCTAAATTTGAGTATGGGTGTCCAAAGAGCTTGTTTTGCATGGCAGCTTTTCCTGTGATCATGGGAGAAGCCATGGACATTAAACCACTATACATTTTAGTTTAAACAATGAAGTAGAGATGATAATAAACACTTTTTTTATTGTATTAGGATAATTGACATTGTGGTACATAACCTGTAATCCCAGAAGTCAGGAGGCTGAGGAGGAAGGATCACCATGAGTTCAAACTAGCCTGGGCTACATCGCAAGCTCTAGTAAATACTGAGACTCCAGAATACAACCTAACCAACTCACCTATAAAAATTTAGTTTGAGAAAACAAGTTGACAAAAATTTTAGAACTTTAAGATTTCTTTAATTTGTAGAAATAAAACGGGAGGTGAGAAAAGAGCAGAATATGAGACAAGGCAAGATGCCTATTTTTAAAAGCAGCAGGGAAAGCAGTTTTGCTTTTCTTATGGTTTGCCTTGCTACCCAAAGAACACTTTTAGTAAGAGACAAATATGACAATAAAACACAATGAAACGGAAAATGAGACCATGAAGCTAAAGAAACACAGTGAACTCAGCATCATCATCAGATGCAATAAATAAAGCAGAAAAAGAAAGGGTCCTGGCATGGTGCACACAAGGGTAAACCCAGCTCTCAGGAGGCTGGAACAGGAGGATTGCCACGGTTTTGAGGACAATGTGGGCTATATGTGAGAGCCCTGTCTCTAAACGAAGACCAAATAAAATCAAAACAAACAGGGACTGGGTAGTATAAGCAAGAACAGTTGTCATCTTTTCCGGAGAGGCAAACAGCTAAGACAATACAAACGGAGAAGAATGTGGGTGCACCTTCTAAAGGCTTCACATCATTACTCTCCCTAGCACAAGCTTCTAGTAACGTCTGCCTGTCCTGCAAAAGCATTTGCCTTCAGTTATTATCTTCGGGTTTAATCTCATTTTTTGTTCTGTTAAAATGTAAATGAATTTTTAAAACTTTAACTTAAAAATTATGCATCTCATTCCTATCAAATGCCCCTCATATATACCTCCAGCTTCTGTTTCCTTCTCTAATCATCCAGCCGCTTCTCCGTTCTGCTATACATGGAGATGGCTGGAATCAAGTTCACCACAGTTAAGGAGCAACGTTACTTATGTAACTACTTACTATAACATATTATATTATTCCTTTCTTTTAAAGCTTTCTTGCTGGTTGTACAAGCAGCAGTAAGTACATCCACAGCACGTGAGAACCTGGGCTCAGGCCTCAAAACCAAAGAGAACGAATTTTTTATATCTTCCTTCCCTACCTTTCTTTCTCCTTCTCTCTTTCTCTTTTTAGACAGGGTCTGACTTTTAGGTTAGGCTCACTATGTGCCACAAGCTTGCATCAAATTTCTAGCAACTCTCCTGCCTCCTCGTCTCAAATGCTAAGGTTACAGGTGTGAGCCACCATGCCTGGTTTTCTTTTTGTCTTATTAATAATACCCTTTTGCTTTTAAATAATATAAAGTCGCCATGCTTCAGAAGAGGAGATGGGTGAGGGATCATTCCCTTAGTGTGGCCACGTCTGGCTATATGAGTAAGGAACCTGTACGCTTCCTATCCTTACTTGAAAACCTGCTGAAATTTAGAGGCCACTAAATAATTAATTAATTAAATAATTAATAAGCAGGACACAGACACGTGTGTCTTCAGAACAGGATGGCTATGATCTTCTTCCCTTAGGGGATGCCTTCTTGTGCCTTTTTGTGGTTTCTGATGAGCACAGACAGAGTTTGGCCTAACAGTCTCTGCTTACCCAGCCCTAGGACACTCTGCCCAAGTGAGCAAGGTCTACATCTGTGAGGTCTTAATGATTTTACACAAGTGAAAAGAAGCATGGTAGCACGGGTTTAAAGCATTAAGCTTTACAAAATCACTCTGCTAGGGATGACAGCTGGACCCAGGTTAATTTTTAAAACTATCCAGTTTGCAGGTACATTATTTCCATTAGAGCCATGAGACTTAGCAAACTTGGCCTAAGAAAACCCTGATGCTAAGAGTCCTTCTACCGCAGCTTCTCCCGTGGCCACCGGAGAAGAGCTTCACGACCACAGCCAAGTTTCTCACACTAACAATATGCCCCAGAATACTTCAGAGGCCAGATTCCTAATCACTAGGATATAATGCTTCCAGTCAAGGAAACCTACTTTTGGTTCAGATTTTAAATTACTGGTAATACTTTCTGACATTATTAGGAAGGCCCGAGAGCAGAATAACTTCAGTCTAAAGAGAAAAACAGTCATTTCTCACTGTGTCTTATTCAACAGCTTTAGAGTTCCCGTGTCGGAGTTCTTCTCAATTTCTATCTGAGTGCTCCAACTGATAGTAACCAGGGGTGGGGGAGGGCTCAGCTGGTAAAGTGCATACAAGAATGAAGAACTAATTGATCCTCAGTGCCCACACAGAAAAGCCAGGCACAGTGGGGCACACCTGTATTCTCAGCAGTGGGGAGGCAGACAGAGAAGGATCTCTGGGGCTCAATAGCTAGTCAGCCAGTCTAGCTTACTCAGAGAGCCCCAGGTCCTAGTGAGAGACTCTCTCTTAAGAAGAAAGGTGGACATCTCCTAAGGAATGACACCCGAGTTGACCTCTGACCTCCATGTACACACATGTGCAGAGGACCCCCCCCCCCATAGCAAACGACCTAGAATGCTTGTTTGTCACTTAGGGATGCAGCAGTGTGAAAAAGCCTAATGACAATTTTTTAAAAAGTTTTTTTCTGCTGTTTTACATGAAGAAATCAAATGTGATCTTGGGATATTTTCAACTTCATAGTACACATGACACTCATGAAACTGCACTGCTAACTGAGGGCTCTTTCCTGTCTCCCTCACAGTCTGGCTTCATCCCCTCCCTCACAGTCTGGCTTCATCCCCTCACTCACAGTCTGGCTTCATCCCCTCCCTCACAGGCTGGCTTCACCCCCTCCCTCACAGGCTGGCTTCACCCCCTCCCTCAGAGGCTGGCTTCACCCCTCCCTCAGAGGCTGGCTTCACCCCCTCACTCACAGTCTGGCTTCATCCCCTCCCTCAGAGGCTGGCTTCACCCCCTCACTCACAGTCTGGCTTCACCCCCCCCCCCTGCCCACAGGCTGGCTTCACCCTCACAGGCTGGCTTCGTCCCCTCCCTCACAGGCTGGCTTCACCCTCATAGGCTGGCTTTGTCCCCTCCCTCACAGGCTGGTTCCACCTTGTGCTTCAGTCATCAATCATTATCTCTCTGTGGGCAAGCTACAAGTTCTTAGTGCAGACATCTAAGGAAATGCCTTGATCTTATTCTGCAAGCCTAATTTTAACATCAGACACCAGCAACAAGTTTCTTTTATGTTAGAGTCTAATATTAAAAAAACATTAACAAATTCTTTTGTCTGTTATCACTTCTCTGTTTAATGCTGAAACTGATAAAATATAAACATTTATAGAGGAGTTTTTTTTGTTTGTTTGTTTGTTTGTTTGTTTTTCAAACAACCAAAACCTCTCAAAGTCCATTTGAAAAGGAAACTCATTTCCTGGTCATCATATATTTTCTTGGAGAGAAAATTTTAAATTTTTTTAAAAATAAAAAGCATGAATTTTCTCCCATCCTAAAGAGCTCGTCTTGTGAAATGATTGTACACATATCTTCCTTTGGATACTAATGCCAACGACATCATGACCACGCTGGACAACCACTGTCTGTGGCTGGGCTACCCTATGGTGAGGCCCAGTCAGGAACACTCTCCTCCCCTCCGCAACAACACTCAGGAGAATATGCCTGGGCATGGGGGCATCTGTGATCAAGGCTGCAGGAAGAGCGGCTGGACTTACGTTTCTGCAGGGTCTCCTCCAGACCACCCTGCATTGTCTCTCTGCATTTGGGAAGCATGCGCTCATTTGTTTCCTCGATCATATTCTTCAAGTTCTCAAGAACTCGCAATTCGCGAAGACCACGTTTTTCCTATTAAGAAAAAGTAAATGACTAGTACCGTAGGTCTCAGCAGTCACTGCCCCGGATGAGCTTGCATTACTAGTACATTATTACTATGGAACACACATGCCGTCTTTTAATTCTCTGGCAGAAGAGGTAAAAACCTGGAGGCATTTTTATTATGAAAGACTCCAAAAGCTGCAGTAGGGGTAATACTTTTATAATAGTGTTCAGAAACAGGGGGTGGAGGGGGATATTAGAGAAGCAACCAAAGAGCCTACATAGCTACACATTTCAGTAGAAAGAACCCTGCTCTGAATTAATTATTCATTTCATCATTCTTATTGTCATATCGCTTCTGTTATGTGCTACATACTTTATGATTGCCGTTTTTTCTCTTCAAAATAACAATGGCGGTCAAAGTAATGATATACAGACACTTTGCCGTGCAGAAAAATGAGCAGTGAAGGTTGGCTGTTCTTAGAAGGCCTGTGTTGGCCTTCAAGGCTGGCAACCTGCCTAGGAAACAGGTCTCTGCACTGCTATGAATCTACCTCTAAGTTGGAAGTGGACTCCAGTGGGCCTAAAGTGCTTGTCCTGAGAATGTGGTTAATGCTGGTATCTGCTTCCTCAGGTATGTGCAATCTTGGGCCATGCTAGGCAGGTGTCTGACAACCAGCCAGACAACATTGGGCTTCTCCACTCAGCAGCTCTGGATCATTTATGGTTTGCAAGCGTTGCCATAGCTGCTGCAGAGGAGTCGTACTCTCCTGGAGTGAGGACTTTTGGAAGCTTCTATCTGGTTTCTCTCACATCATTTCCCAGGCATCTCCCTTGCTCGCTGTGCTTGGGACCCTTCTGCTGTGACAGCACAGCCTCACATACAGCCCCATGCCAGGTCCTGTGAGTCTCAATCAATCACTGAACCTGGGTGGTCTCAGCATCCCACTGGGGAAAGTTTAACCACCTTCCCCATCTGACTTGAGTGTGGGCTAGACTGAGTGACGTGCTTCCAAAGAATAGCACAGGGAAATGAAGCACTTCACTCCACAGTGAAGGAAGCTGCAAGAGCTCCCTCGGCCAAGCAAGGCAGGTTCATGCGTAGTGAAAGCCCTCTAATGGCAGCAGCAGGATGTAATGTCATACAAGACTACTTTTCTTTGCCCAAGCCCATAAGTCCAGTCTAATCATGAAAAGTAAAATAAAATAAAGTAAAATAAAGAGACAATCCCAGGCGTGGAGGCATGCTACAGAACCCTGGCCCACTCTTTAGACCCTTGCTGGTCAGGGAAGAAAATGGAAGACCGAGAAACTGTCACAAAGTAAAGAAGACAAAGGGACAATAAACTCCAGATTTTATTAATAGCAATTTGTCAGTGTTGTTTCTTAGTTTTTACAAATGTGGTAAAATAAGACACTGTGAATGAGAAAATTGGCTAGGGATACATGAGAACACTGTAGTATCTCTGAAAATATTCTGTAGATTTGAAATTAATATAAAACAAAATGTTAACTAAAAAGGAAGGTTGCTAAGCTTGATTGTAAGAAAATAACACATTAGTTACATTGCTGAAGCTTTTGTTGGGTGCTGAGGCAGCTTATGAAGCAGCTGTAGCTAGTTTCTGCTATTTTACACATTGTTCTATAATGGAAACCTCACATCTCATACAAAGCTGAGACAGAAGGATAGATAATGCCCTCGCCATCGCCAAGCCCTAGCAATGCTCAACTCAGACTGACTCATCTCCTCTCTACAGCTCCACGCACCACACCTCCCCCAGGGCACTGGGAAGCATACTCTAGATAGTATACTATTTTACTGTAAACATTTCAACATACGTCTTTCCTTAGAATAAAAGATACAGAGCTAGGGAGATGGCTAAGAGCACAGACTGCTCTTCCAGAGGACCGAGGTGCAGTTTTCAGCAATCACAAGGAGGTTCACAACCATATGCAATCCCGGTTCCAGGGGAAGCAACAGCCTCTTTTGATTTCTGTGGGTACCTACCATGCACATGGTGCATGTACATAAATGTAGGTACACACAAATAAAAATAATCTTAAAAGTTAAAAATAACAGATACAATAAAAGTCTCACACACACAAAGGCAGCAACTCTATTTACTTACTTACTTATTTATTTATTTATTATGTATACAACATTCTGCCTCCAAGTATGCCCGTGCACCAGAAGAGGGCACCAGATCTCATTACAGATGGTTGTGAGCCACCATGTGGTTGCTGGGATTTTTGAACTCAGGACCTCTGGAAGAGCAGCCTGTGCTCTTAACCACTGAGCCATCTCTCCAACCCAGGCAGCAACTCTTTAATATCACTAAATAGTGGTGTGTTCACAGACCCTTGTTCTATAAATGTTCTTTTCACCCAAGCTTACTCGAACCAAAATAAGAGTCACACGCTGCAGATGGTTAATATGTTTTCAATCTACAGCTTTCTCCTCTATCACATTTTCCTTGGCATTCACTAGAAACAGCGAGTCATCTGTTCTGCAGTTTCCCACAGACTATTCTAATGAATGACTCTCCATGGTGTAATTTAGCATTCTCTGCTGTCTGTTCCCTTTCCTGTAAGTCAGCAGTTAGAACTACGTGTGCAATCAGATTCAGGGGTTGTCTGATTGTTTGCATGAAGTTTTCAAAGGCAGATGTCCACTCTTGCAACAGGATGGAGGTGGCATGTCGTCATTTACTAACAGGGATACTGAAAGTGAAGACTGCTTTTCGTCAGCAATTTGAGTACTCTGGGCAACAGTCATATAAGAAGCAAAGCAAAACAAAACAAAAAACCAAAACACAACTTCCTTCCCTTATTTGACAATTTAAAAAGTAACAAGTTGGACTGGGCATGGCAGCACGTGCCTGTGATCACAGCACTTGGGAGGCAGAGGCAGGAGGATTCTGTTCAAAGACATCCTCAGCTGCAGTTCTAGGCCAGCCTGGGCTCAGAGAGACACTATCACAGGGGTACTGGAAGCAGCAATAGCAGTAAGTCATTTCCCTGGCGTTTAAGGACAATCAGAAGCAGACTGTGTTTGCACACATCCCCAGGTCACTGCACTCTGGTGGCGCTTGGGCTTTCCAAACTTGAGTAGTGCAGTGCTCCAGCTTTGTTCCAGCTGCAGTGGCTTCAGCGAGCTTTGCTTTCTTGATTGGGCTCTTTGCTTTGATATGACCTCATGTCCTCATTCAACTGGTATTTTCTCTAAGATTGCTGGCATTAAGAGACAAAATTTAGAGGGGGAAGGCTGCTCACAGCTGCGGGGTGGGCTACCATGTCTAACACACAGGGGACAAGTTTGCTTTTTGAGACAGGGTTTACCTCTATAGCCCAAGCTAGCCTGGAACTCAGTATGTGTTACAGGTTGGACCTGAACTCTGGATTCTCTTGTTTCTGCCTCCCAAGTGCTGGGTTTACAGCTATGAGCTACCATGACTGACTGGCCTAGGAAATTACCCAATTTTTATATAAAGAAAAGTTACATCTTGAGGTCATACTGACCAAATTCAAATTACTTTAATATATTCTGTTTCTTTCCAGTTTCTAAAATACCAACATACTCAGTTCCCTTTTCTTGGACTTAAACTAAAACACCAACATGATTACTAAAGACTAAGATATTTTTAAAAGGATTTTTTTGTTCTGAAGGTGTATTATTCATAAATGTAGAGTCAAATCACTATTTGTCTAAGACAAGGTCTCACTATGTAGCCCAGGTTGGCCTGGACCTCATAATTCCTGCTTCTGCTTCCTGAGTGTGGGGACTACCGGCATGCATCTCTATAGCTGCCAAATCACTGTGCTCAGTGTTACCTGTAAGAATGCTCGCGTAGGGCTGGAGAGATGGCTCAGTGGTTAAGAGCACTGGCTGCTCTTCCAGAGGTCCTGAGTTCAATTCCCAGCAACCACATGGTGGCTCACAACCATCTGTAATGAGATCTGGTGCCCTTCTCTGGTGTGCAGGCATACATGGAGGCAGAATGTTGTATACATAATAAATAAATAAATCTTTTAAAAAAAAGTCTGTGTAACACTGTCACCACTCAGAACTACACAGGAGCTTCTTTATATGTAACTTGGCTTTAGGGACTGATCTTTGACAGTCAGTATTTTAAAATATCAAAATATTTACATGGCTTCAAAATTATATCTACCCTTGTTTATACTTTCATGTTAGATATTTAATATATCTAGCCATTAGTTTAAGGATACATATAACTGGATGCACAGGTATGTCTAGAGAGTGTGTTTATCACACATATACACACACACACAAGAGTATATAGACATAAATTTTAAATTCATTTTAAAACAGAATGGGATACAGAGATGTTTCTTTTATCACTCGTGAGTAAGATCCAGCACAGGGCTAGAGAAGCGGCTCAGTGGTTAAGACTACTTGCTGCTCTTCCCAGAGAATCCAAGTTCAATTGCTAGCATCCATATTGGGTAGCTCAAACCCCCTGTAATTCCAGCTCCAGGGCACTGGATGCCCTCTTCTGGCCTCTGCAGGAACTGTACTCATTTGTCCAAACACACATAAACACACAATTAAAAATAAAATCTTTACCAAGATTCAAAAGCACACATGTAATATATATCTTTCTCTATGTCTACTTGTTCCCCTTTCTGTACTTTCTGAATGACTCAGACGCTTTCAAATTATGTTGGGGTTAACTCCTGTTAAACCCACAGAAGACTGAAAATCTAAGTAGAAGTGTATATAATCCCTCTAACTCATCAAACATCCTATCTTAGCAACACAATGCACTGCCGTTTAGGTTCTTACCTAAACAGTCTTCAAGTCGACCATGAACTATTGCTTCCTCTGCTACCCACAGGCAAGAGAGAACTGGACCTTAGATCACTAGACAAAAAAGATTCAATTCAAAATATTCCTAAAATGGTTAGCACTGAATGTGCACCACTCTCACAGCTTTTCAAAAGCAAACAGCCCTAAGTTGGAAACTATGTATTTTTAAAATGTATGTATATCTGCAAGTATACACACATGTGTACCTAGCTCTAGAGGATAGAAGAATGAATCATTGGATCCGCTGGAGCTTGTGAGCCACTCAATGTGGGTGCTAGGAACTGAATTCAGGTCCTGTGGAAGAGCAGTAGGTGCTGTTAACCACTGAGTGACCTCTCCATCCCAAGAAACAATATTTTAAAGTTGGCAATTTGGTTCTCATGGCTGATAAGGCTACTGCTTTTTCTAATACTCCTGTGAAGGACTTCTCCTTATTAGGGCTTATTTGTTTCTTTTAAAATATTTATTTATTTATTATGTATACAATATTCTGTCTGTGTGTATGCCTGCAGGCCAGAAGAGGGCACCAGACCCCATTACAGATGGTTGTGAGCCACCACGTGGTTGCTGGGACTTGAACGCAGGACCTTTGGAAGAGCAGGCAATGCTCTTAACTTCTGAGCCATCTCTCCAGCTCCGGCTTATTTGTTTCTTATCCCAAGGCACATTGGTGTTAGTGACGATCTTGGGGTTTTTTTTTGTTTTGTTTGTAGTCTTTCCTTTTCCCTCAGGATGGAATTTGAAATTGTGCCCTCTTATTTTCAGTTATAACTTAAGTGGCAATGGCTGAGGGATGACAGCCTACTTCTCACAGGCCTTCCGCAGCTCCTTCCAAATCCTCATATTGTCAGACTCTGTCCCAACACAGGCATTATACATTGTTCTCTCCACATCACTTCCCCCTCTGTTTTGTTTGTTTGTTTGAGATAGAATCTTCTGTAGCCCTGGCTTCAAACTCCCTGTGTAGTTGAAGCTGGACTTAAACCCTGACTCTCTTGATTCTGCCTCCCAGTGCTGAGATCACAGGCCTGCACTACTACACCCAGCTATATTGCTTAGCATAATTCTATGATTAAATGTGTAAAATGAAATTGTGGAATGCCAGAGCTACACAGAGAAACCCCCTCTAAAAACAAAACAAAACAAAAAAGGTAATAATTATAGTCAGGTGTGTTGGCACATGCCTTTAAGCCCAGCAGTTGGGAGGCAGAGATAGGCAGATCTCTAAGTTTGAGGCCAGCCTGGTCTACAAAGAGAGTTCCAGGGAAGCAAGGGCTACACAGAAAAACTCCGCCTCAAAAAAACAAAATAATAAACATTAAAAAATTACATTATTATTTATTTACTGGTGGGGATGACAAACACATGCCATGGTATGAGGAGGCATATAGAGGTGTGTGTGTGTGTGTGTGTGTGTGTGTGTGTTTGTGTGTGTGTGTGTGTGTGTGTGTGTGTGTGTGTGTGTGGGCCAGAGGACAACTTGAGGGAGTTGGTTCTCTCCTTCCATGTGGGTTCCAGGGATCACACTCAGGTCATCAGACTTGGCAGCAGGCACCTCTACCCACTGAGACATCTTCAGCCCACTTAGCATACTTTAATGTTTACCAAGTTCTGACAGGAAAGAGTGTAACTGTATGATGTGCATTCTGATGTGCAAAGGCTCCTGAGGAAATGCTCAAGTGAACAATATCTCGGCGCTCTGCCCACCCTACCAGTGCATCTGTCACTTCCTCAGCCAGGGTGCAGACAGCTAGATGCAAAGCCCACTGTCATTATACCTCTGTTTTCTAGTGTAACACAGACAAACCTGCAAACAGGTCCCTTTACAAAGGGCCTATTCATTTAGCCTGGATGCCCAGAGCAGTTTTTCCCCCCATAAAGTCCAAGGTTTTTTTTTCTTTCTTTTAGAAATGGTCTCAAGCATCAGTTACTCTGAATTAAACTTCCCAGAAAGTAGTTCATACTTCAACTTTAAGGAGAGTTTCCTGAATTCTGTTTTGTGGTTTTTGGTGATTTTTTCTTGGGCTTGTTGTCACAGTCTTGGGTCTTCTGTACTCATCATCAACATGCACCCCCCGTTCGAGTCCCTCTCTTGTTAACATTAAATCTTTCCAATCTACTTTAGGACTACACAGTTTGTCCATTCCTTCCTGGGCTCTCTGCTTAATTCTCATTTCAAAAATAATTTTAAAATTTCATTTTCCCTAGCCAAGATGGTGGAGCACACCTTTAATCCCAGCCCTCAGAAGGCAGAGGAAGGCAACCTCGGAGTTCAAGGCCAGACAGGTCTACAGAGTGGAAAGGTGGAGCTCAACTGCGAAACTCTGTCTTGAAAAAAACAAGAGAGAGAAAGAAAGAGAGAGAGAGAGCGCAAACAAACAAAAAACAAAATTTCATTTTATTTTCCCAGATTCTTTCCCCTTACTATTTTACTGTTTAATTTTATCCAATCACTGGGACAGGTTTTCTGATTCCAACTTTTCTGTCCCTTACGCTCGCGTTCAAACAGCTGTGATCTTTACTCCTCCTGCCATCGCCTTGCTTCCATAAGGACAGATACATGCTCTGCACCCTCCAAGGAATCCAGCTCTGCTCAAAGTAGACGGAACTTGTTTTCCTCTATTGTTGTGAAGGATGGATGGGAACAACTTGTGACTTCAGGCAGAGAAACCCGTTTGTTCCAGTCTTCAGCGCCTATAGCTTCTCTACAGTGTGGCCTTGGCCTCCGGGGTACTCACTCTGAGGCGGAGCCTTTGGTTCCATCTGCTAGGCTCTGCTGTTCTTCTCCAAATGGCCCAGCAAGGTTTCCAAAGAGGCCTGATGGGAATTTTGAGGGGCGTGGAGGGTCTGTGGCATTCAGAGCCTTCCCAATCCCTCTGCCCACCCCACCCCCCACTTCCTCTGGCATTTCTAGTGTCATGAATGCTTTCTTAGGATTACTATTGCTGTGAAGAGACACCGTGATCACAGCAACTCTTATAAAGGAAAACATTTAATTGGTGGCTTACAGTTTCAGAGGGTAAGTCCATTATCAGCATGACAGGACATGGCGGCATGCAGGCAGACATGGTGCTGGAGAAGGAGCTCAGAGTTTTACATCTTGATCCACAGGAAACAAGAAGTGAACCATGTCCACACTGAACATAGCTTGACCAAAGGAGACCTCAAAGCCTCCCCACCCCCCAGGGACACACTTCTGCCAACAAGGCCACTCCTACTCCAATAAAGCCACACTTCCTAATATAAATTAACTCCTTTATTATCAGTCAGGGGACTAGTCTCTCAATGTAGGAGCAAAAGGAAGAGAGCAGAGCCCTGTAGCTCCAGGCAGGGGACAGGCTCTTCCCAGTTCATGGGAAATTTGAGGGTAATAGGATCCCCTTGAGATACAGTCAAACAAATGATCGTTAATCACTCTCTATAGCAAATCGATTGTTGTTATTTATTTTTTTGTTTCTTTCTGGGTTGGCTTTCCTTCTCTCCCTTGCTCTTTTGTTTCTTGAGACAGGGTCTCACAGAATCCAGGCTGGTCACAAACTCACTATGAAGCTGTTGCTGGTTTTAAACTCCTGGTCCCTCTGCCTCCATCCCAAAGGGCTAGAATTATAAGTAGCAACCACCACATCCGGCATTGTTATTACTGCTGCTGTTGTGAGAAATGGCTTCATGGAGTCCAAGACAGCCTTGAATTTATTTTGTAGCTGAGAATGGCCTTAAACATATGATCCTTCTGCTGCAGCCTCCTGAGTGCTGAATTATACAGGTTTTTGCGGTCCTGGGAATCAATTCCATGCTACGCAAGCAGTCTACCAACTGAACTATAGCCCTAGCTCTATCAAGGGAATTAGTAGTCACACTTCTCAGCCCACTAATGACAAGGATACGCCTAAATAATGATGAGGCCTGTGGAAGTGGCTTGCCATTTACACAGGTCTTGTAAAAAGTCTCTTCATTGAGCCCTCATATCTGATATGTGCTTGCTTTTAAACTGATGTATTTGATGTGGACCACTATCAACATCAATCACAAAAGGAAAAAGCTATAGTAACATGTGCACTCAAAGTTGCATCTTATTTCCAGGGTAAAAACTCTTGGAACAATGCCTAGCACCAATAAAATGACATGTAACCTTCCATAAAACTACATACATTAATTCCTTAATTCCTTGAGTTGATTAATAACAAGCGCTTATGTAACATGCTTAAAACAATGTCTAGCAATAGTAACTACAGTGTTTATACCAGAGATGTAACTTGATGACCCTAGAGGAACAAGCCTTTCACTCACAACACTAGCGGGCACCACATGGTCAAGACTGGGACATTATGAAATTCTAGTTGAAGCTATCTTTAACGAGATTGTTCTTGTTCTTGACCAGTTTATCTCACATTTGAATTTATTTATTCATTTTTGAATAAATTTATTTATTTATTCATTCCATGCTGGCCTTGAACTCATAACAATCACCCTGTCTCTCTTCCAAGTTCTGGGATTACAAAGCATACAACCATGGCCACTATCCCATATCAAAACCCATCAACATGATTCTTTTCAATTCCTGTATTACAGCATTTCTGTCGCACTTTGACGGCCTCTTCATTTTCTAATTCTTTGCCTGCCCTTAACATCTATTTTTCTTTCTCTGCTCCAGTGTCACCCTTCTGTGGCACTCTCCTGTGGAGCCCTGCAGGGCACTGTCCCTGGAGTTCTGTCCTCTTTCTGGGACTCTGCTTGTCTGTAATTGCAGCAGGGCAGCTCTGGACCTCCAGGAAGTCTTTCTTGTAAACACTCTTAGTTTGCAGCTGGACGCTTCCTAGCTGGAAGGATTGTTTCTCACTCAGTTTCACGGGGCTGAAGAAACGTGTGCACCACTGTCTGTCAACACTCGAACTGTATCTGAGGTAGTCACAGCCCCTAACAGAGGCTGTATCTGAACTGTATCTGAGGTAGTCACAGCCCCTAACAGAGGCTGTATCTGAACTGTATCTGAGGTAGTCACAGCCCCTAACAGAGGCTGTATCTGAACTGTATCTGAGGTAGTCACAGCCCCTAACAGAAGCTGACTGCCGCTTCCTGCCTACCCTCTTTTACCACACAAAGTGCAGACACAATGACTTGGGATCCAAAGACACTTTTCAGTGTAAGGGCAATGTGCCAAGGAGACAGAGGCTGGAAGAAGCTGGCATCATAGAGCCACCATGCCAGCCCTGGAGTTTCCAAATCTGTCTCAGGACTACACGAGAAAAATAAGCCCTTGTTGAGGCCTGTTTTCCATGTTTCTATTCCTAGTAACTAAACACATTCCTACTGATGTGATTAAGTGTTTGGTAGGCATTTATTAACACAGTGAAGGCAGAGAGTATGCCAAGCCCTTTCTAATAATATGCACAGCATTATCTGCCCTGCAAGCCCCTCCTGAAACTCTTTCTCTAGCATCTCTCTCTCTTCTTTATGAGAAAGGCTCTTCTCTATGGTGTCTCATCCACAGCTAACAACACAGTGACTTAGATGGCAATGCCTCTCCCCAGGAAACCGCCACACTGCCCCTCACTGCAGGGCTGGAGTGGGAGTGCACCCTAACACAGGTTGCTCGCCTTCCAAGCTCTGCCCATCATGTTCATTGGAATTCAGGGGGAAGCTATAGAGTCAGGAGAAAGGCTGACAACTGGTCTTCCACACAAGAGAAAACAGAGCTTGTCAAAGTCTCCTAGCACTTGAGGAATTTTGAGAAACGCTGCCACCGTGTGGCACTTAATTCCCTCCTTTGCAGAGAAAATTTACAAGAGAAGATGCAAAGAGGCTCTGCTGTGTCTCTCACTAGAGAGGGCGGGGCACCCTGGGAGATGACAGCTGCTTCTCAGCATGCTGATTACCGTCTGTGTGTGCATGCTATAAGTGGTGCTGGACTCTCAAGTCTCTGGACTATTTGCAGCCTTTTTTTTTTTCTCTAGATTTCTTTTTACTTCATATGTATAAGTGTTTGCCTGTATGTTGTTAGTATGTGTACCACATGTGTGCCTGGTACCCACAGAGACCAGGAAAGAGTACTGGGTCCCCTAGAACTAGAGATAGAGACAGTTACGAGTCACCATATGGGTGCTGGAACCTGAACCTGGGTCCTCTGCAAGAGCAGTTAGACCTTTCAACAGCTAAGTGATCCCCCAGCCCCCAACCTTTTCCTTCTAATGCGGAACAACAGACACAGAGAGGAGCAGATCCTGACACTCCAGAGCTTCTGTGCTACACTCAGCCCTTGGAAGGAACAACATGGGAGGAACAGACAGAGTGTTTGACAAAAAGAGCAGACCAAGCAAGGCCAAGACTCCATTCCTGGGTCCTTTAAAGAACATTGAGAAGTTCCTCAAAACAGGACTTATTTCCTGGAGGGTGGGTCACCATGTGTCTATGTCTGTTTTATTTATCATATGATTTTATTACCTGACATGTGACTTACACAAATGTTCAACATATTTTGTTTAACTTTCTATATATGGTTACATCTATCATGACCAATGTGAAAAACTTACTAGAATTTTCCTTTTTCAAAATATTTTACATTTTCTTTTTGCATGTGTATATGTGTGTGTGTTCATGTGTGTGCACACAAACATGTAGAAGTCAGAGAACAACTTACAGGAAGCACTTCTCTTTTTTACCATGTGGGTTCTGGGGATTGAACTCAAGTTCTTAGGTTTGGCAGCAGGTGACTTGACCTGTAGAGCCCTCTTACCAGGTCCTGGTAAACATGTTTTTAAGAGAATACTGATACAAGACAGTTGTGGTGGCACATGCCTTTAAACTCAGCATTCATGAGCAGAGGCAAAAGGATCTCTATGAGTTCCAGGCCAGAATGACCTAGTAGTGGGTTGTACAGAGAGTCCTCAAAAAACAAAACTAAACAACAAGGAAAACAGGAGGGGGAATGATGGGAAAACAGAAGACAAGGCAGTGGGAGAGGGAGATGATGGGAAAACAGAAGATGAGGCAGTGGGAAAGGGGGATGGAAAAAGGTGGGAAGAATCTGCTTATACCATTGGCCTAGATAATCCCTATTTATCTAGAGTTACTAAAAACTGAACCCAGGGGCTGGGTGATGGCTCAGCTGTTAAGAGCCCTCATTGCTACTGCAAAGAACTCAGGTTCTTGACTCAGCATCCATATGGCTGTTCACGACCATCCCTAACTCCAGTTCTAGGAGACTTGGCACCCTCTTCTGACCTCTGCAGCACCAGGCATGCACAAGGGGCATATACATACACATACATATACATCCATGAAGGCAAATGCTCATACACATAAAAATAGAATAAATAACCTAAAATAAAGAAACTAAAACTGAATCCAGTGCTCACTTTGGCAGATTACACTGGCATCAGAATGATACAGAGAGGATTAGCATAGCCCCTATGCAGGATGATATACAAATTTGTGAAGCCTTCCAAGTTTCTCAGTCCAAGCTGAAGAAAAAAAAAAAAAAAACAAAAACGTTGAACCCAAACTAATCTAAATTATTATAAAATGTAAAAAATTTCAAAATGTAAAAAACCCCTGAATTATAAAATTATTACGTTTTTATTTGTTGTACTTGCTATTCTCTTTCAACAGAAACATTTTTATTAACACCCACAGTATAAAGATTTTAAAATGAAGTCTCATTTAACCTTCATAAAAACTCACATTCTGAAGTATATATTACTGTTGTCATTTTTAGTGATGACACAATTGAGCCTTGCGAAGCAAACAATCATAGCTAACAAGAGGGGATCCAGGGCTGGAAGTCAGGTACATATGGCAGAGCGCCATGTTCTTCCTACACATCTACACTGCCTTGAGAGGCTTAATAATCTCCTCTTAGACAGATGTCCATTGTCCCTTGACACTATCTTACATTCCAGCCAAAAAGGGTGTTGACTTTAATAGGAAGCCATTTGGAACACAGAGTAATAAAAAACATACAAGTAAAATTTCTTTTCAGAACTCAGCTTCATTTGTATAATCCTTTCATAGAAAACATCTACATCGAATCAACAAAAGTTAATAAGATAGAGGGAAGAAAGGAAACATCTACATTACTTCAAGAATACCTACATAAGCATATCATATGTAGGCACTTACGGTTAGGGACGGCTCAGCCATTAGTTAACTAGTTCACTGATCTCCATTCCTGGACTTAATCTTTATGAAGCAGGAAGCTAGCTTAAAGAAGCCACCTTAATTTCAAAATTCTACAATCATCTTAATAAATTATGTCCTTGAAGTGTTTTTATAAATATTGTCTAAATAACAAAACTAACAAAAAGGATGACTTCTGAGAAAGAAAGGGCAGTGATGGGATGCCATAAACCCAAGTTTTAAGACTGTTGCCTCTGCCAGGACTGTTGCATTTGTTCTGGATACAAAAGAGAACATGAGAGGTCTGAAGTCCACCTTCTAGTGATGAAAGCCAGCAGGGTGCAAGAACAGAACACAGCCAGGTTGGCCAGCAGAATTCTAAATGGCCTCCAGTCTGCACCCCTGGTGCACACACATCTACTGGTTAATTCAACCCTAACTGTGCTACTGTGAAGTGTTGTGGGATATATGATCACACCGTGAACCTCAAGTTTGTGTTTGCGTTAATTAAATAAAATCAACTTTGGGTCAGGAGGCAGAGCCAGCGACTAGCTGACAGAAAGTGATCACAGAGAGTCAGAAGGAGTCAAAAAAACGGAGAGACACACAGGAAGTAGGAGGAAGGGACTTTGATATGGTGGTCCTTTTTGGTTTGGCATACCAGAAAAGACACTGAGATGCTGGCAAAGAGGGAAGGAAGGTCAGCCAGTTGCTCCTCAGCCTCTCTAAGCTAGCAGGTTCTCACCCCAGCCTCTGCCTCCCAAGTCTTTATTGGTAAACAGAACAATAGAGATTTAGTTTAAAAGTACATTTGGTGGCAACGGCAGGAGGCTGAGCCAAGGAGATGTAGAAGCCTCTCCAGCGGCTTCCTGAGAAGCAGGCTAGTAACCATGGAACGAAAGTTACCGGCTCAAACAGCAGTAGATTCAGGAACAGCCACTGTGCTGGCAGAAAAACAACAGTGAAGGATTGAGCTTTTAGACCTAAGTACTATGGATGCATTGAGGTCTCCAAGCAGGTGACTGGTGTTGTGGTTATCTGTGGAAGTCTTGACTTGTAAAGTGAGTCCTGAGGAGAGAGGGGGCCCAGAGAGATTCAGGTGAGGGAGACTCTCCAATTTCAGAGACAGAAGAAGCTACGTGACAGGGTCTACAGTTATCTCCCTGAAGCTGAAAACGGCCTGCAGAGAAGAACTGAGCAGTGCTATCACCGTGTGGGTTTGGAAGAGGGCCTTGATCCAGAGAGCAGAATGCAGCATGGCCTACACCCTGCCTTTGGCTTTCTGTGACACTGAGCTGAAGTCTTGGCAGCCCCATGTGCACACTTCTAACATAAAGAACTCGAGTACATGGGCCTCGTTTTGTGCTGCTGAGTGTAATTTGCTACCTGGTATTAGGAAGTGGGTGCTGCACAGACTATCCCAGCGAACAACAGGACAGAATGCTTCAGCGGCTACTTTGCAGCAGAGGGCTATGGTGAAAATTCAACCTGGAATCGAAATAGAAGAGTAAGGCACTCAAAAAACAGAGGGAAGGGAGACTTTAGGAAGATAGCTGAGATGTGTCAGAGGAAAAGGAGGAGAGTGTGGCTGCAGTACTGTGGGTATGGAGCTGTAGGTCTGTGGCCATCCAAGATTCTGAAGTGTGGCCAAGGAGATGGATTTATGCAAGTGGGTAGTGAGGCTGTGTGGGCAGGGATCTAGTGAGTGTAGCAAGGGTGGTGGTATGAGCTAGCAAGTGTGTGAAAGATGGTCTTCAGAAATACGGTTGGGCACAGGGTGATCAGGTAGAGTCTGCTGCCTAAAGGAAGGGTGGTGGAGGGCTGCAAAGGAGCAAGGCCAGTCGTAAGGCGGTAAGTGGGATGGTTAGTAAGAGGTATGGAGGTGAACTTGATGATGATGTAGTTGTCGGAGTGAAGGAAAAGGAAGAACCCACTATACCCCCACATCTAAGAACAACTAAATCAAAGAAAATCATAGTTAGGGTGGCTAAACGTCATTCCCAAGAAACCAAAGTGCACAATGTCTGCCACTCAAGCTTCATTTTGTTGCTGTGAGAGCACTCACCCTCAAAGACGACTTGGGGAGGAAAGGCTTTATTTGGCTTATATTTCCAGATCACAGTACATCAGTGAGCAAAGACAGGATAGAACTCAAGGCAGGAATCTGAGGTAGAAACCACAGAACAGTGGTTCTCAACTTGTGAGTTGCAACCCCTTCAGCAAACCTCTACCTCTGAAAATATTTACATTATGATTCATAACAGCAGCAAAATTACAGTTATAAATGAGCAACAAAAATGATTTTAGGGTTGGGAGTTACTACAACATGAGGAACTGTATTAAAGGGTCACAGCATTAGGAAAGTTGAGAACCATGGTGCAGAAAAATGCTGCTTCCTGGCTTGCTCACTTGCAGGCTCATGCTTAGCTAGTTTTCTATACAGCCCAGGACCACCTGCTCAGAGCATGGTGTCACCCAGTTAAATATCAAGACAATAGGTAATCATGACAATCCCCCATAAACATGCCCATGGCCCAATCTGGTCTGGGCACTCCTTCAGTTGAGACTCCCTTCTCATTAGGTGACATTAGGCTGTATCAAGTTGACAGTTAAAGCTAATGAGAATACTTGCTTATGCCTTTTTTTGTGTAGACATGAAGAGAAGAACACAAGAGGAAAAACCTAGAAGGTTCCTGTCAATTTTGTGGAATTTTCCAAAAAGTGTTATAAGAGGCGGGTGACAGTGCCCAGCAGAGAGGGCACACAGTTATGCATGGCTGGAAATGAAGGCTACAGACCAGCTAAGCAGGAACGAAGGAAGGGGACACTAAGGCCCCACAAGCATGGTCTACATTTTCCTTATTCTGCTCAGAATTCCATCCCAAGGCGAAACCCACAAACACTGGCATCTCCATTGAACATGTGGCAGAAAATCTGAGTGAGACATGGAATAACTTAGGGGACAGTGGAAAATCCGAGTGAGACACGGAATAACTTAGGGGACAGTGGAAAATCCGAGTGAGACACGGAATAACTTAGGGGACAGTGGAAAATCCGAGTGAGACATGGAATAACTTAGGGGACAGTGGAAAGCCACCACACATTACCAAGGCCACAAAGCTGAACACAGATGGAAGGTGATGCTGACTTTAAATCGAAGGGAAGTTTGATGGTGCTAAGGATCCTGCTAAGGTTGCCCAGGAAAAGGTAGAAGAGGAAGATTAAGGAAGGTGCATTTTAAACACACACAGCAACAAGCATTTGTCTACTTAGAATAGGGAACCATCTATTTGAGGTATGTCTATTACCCTTGTTAGGTTTTATTACAAAATTATCATGATCATTTTGTCTTTCAAAGTGTCAGTGGATTATACAAGTATCCAGAGCATCCTAAAACTATCCAAGTTACACACATCTCCAAACATTTTTATTTTCATCTTATGTTTTAAATTATGTGTGTGTTTATGTCTGTGCATATCAATACAGTGCCTGAGGAGGATCCTTTGGAGCTGACATGGGTGCTAGGAACTGGAACCAAGTCGTCTCCAAGAACAGCAAGTGCTCTTAACTCCTAAGCCATATCTCCCGCCCGTCCAAATATTCTTAGAATGAAAAGGCATTTCCGTGTTCCCCTCAGTCTGCACTTTGGCTGGTGTGACACGGCATCTAAAGATGCTACTAGCGTTTCTGTAAGGTGGTACTAACTACGTGGTTATAGGATACGTATAGGATAGAAATCCTGAGCTGCACATATCTTAGTTTGTAAAGAGAACAAGACACCAAGCAAACTGCTGATGCTCCTTGCTTGTGGTGAAGCTTGTGGTGGAGGTTGTGGTGAAGATGCCTTTTGCCGTAGCCATGGAATGTAGTTGAGGCTGTATGTGTTGCTGCTGCAGTGGGCATCTTTTAGCTTCAGGATGTCTTGTACATGGTGACAAAACATTCAGCTGACATTAATTATGGAAAAGGGGGAGAAGGAGTTGGTGAGTCGGCATAAGAAGTGTTTGAATTTTTCTTTTAGTTAATTGTGGTGGATTTTAAACAAACTGTAGAATTTGTCATTGTCAGCAAAGTGAACAACTGCTGCAGCAATGAATATGCAAGCACATTCTGTCCTCAAAGATGGTTTGTAACACTGTTATTTTTTGTAGGCTTAGAACATTTTTGAAGTTAAACAAACAGTATCACATTTTAAAAAAGGGTAACTAAGGCTGGGCATGGTGGTGCCTGCCTTTAATTCTAGCACTCAGGAGGCAGAGGCAGGCAGATTTCTGGGAGTTCAAGGCCAGCCTGGTCTACACAGTGAGTTCAGTTAGGGCTTAAGGATAATTATATCCCATATGGAATAGTTAATATTTTTAAACATCTTCATGTAATATCAAGGAATCATAGCAAGTTTGTAGGGATTGGTAATGGTTTTTACATGACAAGTAATAACACCCTTTGAGTGGTTTTCTGTGCCCTACATTGTTCTTATCCCACATACAATAAACAAGTTGAAAACTGCTAACTATTCCCGGGGTTATTGGTTGAGTATGAAATGTCTCCTACACGCTTATGTGTCTCAACTCTTAGTCCTGGGCTGACAGAATGTTTTAAGTTGTGAACCTTCAGAAGGTAGGCTGTCACTGAGGGAGTTCTTCACTGAGGCTGCCCCTGGAGGCTTACAGCCGGACCCTGCTTCCTGTCCTGTCTGTGCTTCTTGTTCCTCCCGGGTGTGGAGAGTCCTACCTGCTCACCTGTTCTCATGCCTCCCCTCCAGGCTGAGGAGCATCTCCTTAAACTTTAAGCCAAATAAACTTTCCTCTCTCTGTTGTTTCTGTTAGGTATTTGGTCAAAGTGATGAGAAAAGTAACTTACACACTAGGTAACAGACAGGCCTGAGATACAATCACCTCTACACACGTCTTTAAACTTCAAAACCTTGTGAAATATTAGGTAGTTTTGAGTTAAAGGACCTACTGGGCCGAAAAATGTTTGGCTGGTGCTACAGCTCTGCCTGGAGGGCTGAGCACATAGACTTGCTGTGCTTTTAAGGGTTTCTTAAGAGATTCTGTTTTTGACAGGTTCAGACATTCTTCTTGGTCAAAGTCTCATCTGAAGATAGAACCTCAACTTACATAGAATCACAATCTAACAGTAGCTTCCGAGATTACTACTCAATGCTTGGGCAGATGTAGAATAACACGAAACAGGACTGCACGTTCTCCCATGCAAAGTAAAGAGCGGCAGGTGGTGAGGCTACAGGAGGGGCAGGTCACAGAAGGATGCTTGAACGTCATCCTGCAGCTGGCAAAGGGTGTTAAAAAGTGCAATGTTGTTGGATTGCTCGGAGAGACAGAGTGAAACTGTATCTGACTGGATATTAGGCAAGCACAGCAGTCAGAAGCAATGGGAATTCCTAGATGAAGTCACGTGTAGAAGGCTTGGTCATGGACGCGGATGTGAACAGAAAGGAAGAGGCAAGCAGAGTTCTCATGTTTCAGCTTGACTGTTTATGTTCCAAGGAAAAAATGCAACAAATGCGTCTGGAAATTCAGACCCATCAATCCCTAAGAGTTCTTTTTTTCACGTTATCTGATTTCATAGGGAAAAGATTTGCAATAGACAAACATTAAATAGTCTAGAGTAGGTACCAGAATGTGGCCCCCATGTCCTGTTGTCTGTTCTTGCACTTAACAAGTACTTTTATCTTTTCAGAATTTTTACTACATATATTTTAATAAGACATAAAATAAAATAAAGTCAGGTTTTAAACCTCAGAAATTACCCTTTAGTGTAGCAGGTCATTAACAATTAGTGTAATGCTTTTCAATGAAATAAGTTAGCTACTTACTTCAAATTCTTTTACGAAATATCGAATTTCCCCTTGGGTAACTGGTCTGTGATCTAGAAGCCTTGAATGAATCTCTCCAAGATCTAGAAAGATAAGATAGAATGGAGAATTAATTCACATTGACTGGTGTAGCCCTTGGCCTATTTTCCTCTTCCCTTTGTCTAGAACAGGTGAAGGCAGGTTAAAATCCAGTTCAGACCATGGATCAGGAGGGAATCCCATCCACTTCCAGTGTGTTAACTGGTAGAACTACTTCTGGGAGCCATCCATCAATAGCTAACAGATCTAAAGAGATATATCCTTAATAATTCCATGCTGAGATATATTACCTAGAAAAAAAACTTATACAAATGAACATGACAGCTATAAATGTTTTTTTTTTTTTTTTTTTTTTAGTCAGAGTATAATCATTTATTTTGCAAAAAGCTAATGAGTTATACCTAGCCTTTTCACTACAATTCTTTGGCTTCCAGCATTTCTTGAGATAAGAAAATTCCAGACAGCTGTCCTCTGGTTGATGGTGAACTACATTACTATATCTTGTGGTGGACTTCATTATGACAAAAGGATTATTCTGGATTAAGCAACATTAACCTGACTTTTAACTGTTTTGGTAAAGCCGGTCTACGCATTCTTCTTAGCAACAACTAGTTTAAGACATGCACTTCAAAATGGCCAGAGAAATTAAATGCCCAAATTAAAATAGGTATGTTCTATATTCATGAGCTGGTAAGAGCTTCCCTATATTTTTATAAGCGAATCAGATTTCAACTGTATGTTTTCTAAGTTTTATTAGGATATATCTAAGTAGAGAAAATATAAACAGAAGCAAAATTTTTGTTTAAATATCTCAGTAGGTTATTACCCACAGTTTCTATAAGTAGCTATTTGAAGTTTTCTTCAATGAAGGAAGTTCTGTGGTTAGTAAGTCTGAGAAACAGGATACACAAAAAAAGTATGTAGAGTTCTTTATTAGGACCTCAGAATCACTGGCCTACTAAGAATTATAATTGCCTGCATGAGATCAAGAGAACGTAGGAGCTTGTAGACTTTGTGCAGAGAATACACTCTTAAGAGAGAGTATCTATTTGCAGTCCAAGAATACAAGAGTCTTTGAAGCCCAACTGGCCAACAGGATACATACAGTTAGTTTGGCTCCAGAAAGTCCATCGAAGGTTCTCCATTCTGAACCATCCGCAGTTTTCTAAACATACCCTGCTGCCTTGGGCATCCTGATGCAGCTCCTACAGTTGCCACAGCCTGGAACCCTATATCCCAACTACTCATCTCACGCAATGCCAATTTTCCTCTACAGCTGCCGGGCCCTCGTTCTTCACATTGTCCTTCACGCTAACCAGCTTGCTCCCAGGCTTCAGAGACAGCCTGCACGCTGTGTTCCTAACGCATCAGAGACATCTACTTAGAGCATATCATGTACCACGAAGTCCCCAGATCACCTCTTCCCCAGTGAGTATCTCACAGATCAAGCTGTGTGTGCTAGTCTCACGGCACACACAAGTTACTGTCTTTTTCTGCATGACTGAGAAGCAGTGCTGGCTTGGAGACATCTGCTTCTGCGGTCTGATATAGCAGGAGCGCACTTTACCTCTGTAGAGACAATCGAGTTCTACACAGAAGTAAATTAACAGTCGCTTCTAAAACCGCAACTGTGGAAATCTATGGGTAGGGGGACACATCATGAAATACACATTACCACAGTCACAGTTGGTTATAATGCTACCTAGTGCCACTAGAACAAAACAAGTCCATTATAATAATTTAGTTTGTAAGCATCCTAAATATTAAATATACATTCTTCGAGTTTAATCATGTATGTGTAAAATACAGATTTCCATAGAAATCAACTCTAGCTAGACTATATATATTCTTTTACTGTTTGTCATACAAAAAAGTTACTAAAATATATAATCTTTTGATCTCTGCATGTTCATAACCTAACGTGAAAGCTAGATAAATTATCTCCTCACAAAGATACAGAGAAGTGTTTTGATGGATGATCCATAAAGCTGCAGGATGAGAAGAAACAGATATGCAACTCTCTCAGCATCCCATAAGGGGAGGGCTGTGTGTTTGGATCCTGAATGTGGAAGTGAGAATCAGTGTCAAACTAAGAATATTGAAAAGGAGGTTGGTGATGTAGCCTCTAGAGGTATGGTTCTTGTTTAGCACGTGGGAGGCTTGGGTTGATCTCCAGTACAGTACTACTTCAAAATTTAAAATTTCTGCCCTCAAAAGATACAATCAACAGAATGAAAGACAACCAGAGAAACAGGAGAAAATATCTGTGAACTCCTGCTCAAGGGCACTAAGGATATACATAAGATGGTATAATGGCTAGCACATCTGCCTTCCAAGGGCATTTCAAGAACTTTAACTCAGTAAAGGAATTAAATAGTCATCTTTCTAAAAACAGGTAGTCAGTAAGTGCACAAGAATAAGCACATTTATCAGCAAACATTACAGGAAAAGCAAAGTGAAACCACAAGGGACATCATCTCTCTCTCATTAGAATGACTACTGCCAAAGACAGAAAATAGCAATTGGTAAGGTTGGGAGAATAGAAAATGATGTAGCAAATATAAAAATGTCAACTCCTCAGAAAGTGTGAAGAATCATCATATGAGCCAGGAATCCCACTTATGGAGATATATCCCCAAGTACCAAACACGGGGGCCTCAGAAAAGATGTTTGTACATTCAGGTTTCCAACAGCATTGTTTCCAATAGTCAGAGTGGAGCCGCCCAAGTCCACAGAGGCGCGGGAGCAAATTCACAGGTTTTTATCAGAGATGTGGTATGGGGAGTTATAGTTTAATACGTACAAAGTTCTGCAAGATAAAAACATTTGTGGAGTGATGGTAGGCCAACAATAGTCATAAAACGAATAAATTCTTCACTAGGATTGCACACAGAAATAATTCTTACTTAGTACACGTGCAATACTACTTGACCTTGACTCCAAATTAAACTTCAGCGACAACATTTGAAAAACAGTCACACTCAGCTCTGTGGCGCTGTCTACAGATCCGGTAAGATTAAAATGGACACCCACACCAATGATAAGACATCATTCCCCCGGCAGTGCTGAGGTCTGTGGCTGAAGCTGGTGAGATGGACGGGGCTAGCAAAAGAGTTAAAGGGAGCAGTGGAAAATGCAACTGAAGAGGTCTTTCCTCAGGAGAGAGGGACTTCTGAAGTTTAGGAATTAAACCTAGTTGAGTTACTGTAATAATTTAGATCGAAGCCTTCTAAGGCTCCGAGGAGACAGGTCAGATGGGTGCGGAGTTTCAGGACGTTTTCCCAAGAGTTGTCCTTTCTCCCTGACACGAGCCAGGCGCAGAGGGTAGAGGGGGGGTCACTCTACTACGTGACTGTGTGGGACCCAAACTAGTTCCCATTCCCAACTTGGGCGCCCTTCGCTGGTGGCATTAAGGTGGGTCTTAAGGGCTGGGAAGTGGACGTGGGGCGGAGACAGGGTCAGGCCAGGCGGCGGAGGGCGGCGGGAGAGCCAGGGAGCACCGGGAGGGGCGGGCCCCGGCACGCTCCCCTTCCCCGCACGGAAGACCACGCCCTCCACTCCGTACCCTTGATAATGAGGTGCGCCGCACCCGGAGTCCCCAGCGAGTCCCGCTTCTTGCCGCCGCCGCCGCCCTGGGCGGCCTTGCACGCCACGGGAGTCTCGGTCCCTCCGCCACTCATCCCGACCGGCTCCGCCCACCCGCGGGCGCCGCTGCGCAGGCGCAAACCAGGAGGCTAGTTTGGGAGGTAGAAGCTCGCACGCGCGGGAGGGGGCGGGGCAGAGGGGCGTTACGTCATCACAGGGCGTCGGAGTCGTTGGGTTCCGGAAAGGCTCTCGGTGTGTAGCGGAGGCTGGGATGCTGGATTAGGCTGGTGATCTGGATACAGAAAATCAATCTGAAAGTTAATCTGAATAGAGAATATTTCGGAATACAGAAAATAGATCTGAAAACTACAGCTATCTCTTATTCCTTCCTACGCCCGCAGGAACTCACTGGTTAGGGCAGGGATGGAGCGCAGAGTAACTGTAGTAGTATATACTTATTTTCTACATTGTTACTGGCCGCTACTGTTTTATAAATCATTTTGACATGAATTGTCACAGTGGGGCCATCATAGCAACCTGAGGAGACAGATCATAATTTTTAACAAATGAAGCAACATAGTTAGAGGTTAAGTGACTTTGTTTTTTTGTTATGGTCTTCCTAAATTGAACTCATTATGTATGCATCCTGGGTTAGGCTGAGCTGAGGATCCTCCTGCTACCTGGGATTACAGCCCTCTGCCATGATGCCTCATTTTCACAAGTTACTTACCAGATTCACTTGTGATCATGTGAAGAAAGAAATACGTGCTGTGTCTTTCCTAGTTAAAAGATTCCAATCATTTGTTATACAGACTAAAAATATGTGTAACTCTAAAAAGAATTGACTGCTTGAATGGCTAGAAATGAAGATAAAAGCATCCAGTTGCCACACATCTAACTCCTGATATTTGATAAATTACGTGATGTTCATTTTCTCAACAAATATAAGTGTTTTACAAAGAGCAATACATAACTTCCCAGTGGCATTTACCTCCTGTTCATCCAGGGCTTCTAAGGATTCAGCTATGACACTCCCCCCCCTTTTTTTTTGCTCCTCTCTTCTGAACAACGCTCATCCTAAAGGATCTAAGTCAGTGCTTTAGGAGGAATGTAAAGCAACATAAAAAATAGGATGGGGGGATGCGTTCCCAGAAAAGGCAAGTGATTGTTGTCAGGCCTGAAATGAGATATATGGGAACGTGGAGAGGATGACTGGGTGAAGCAGGAATTTGGGGATTATTAGCAGAAGAAATAATTCGTCCCAAAAGCAAGGACGAATACAAAATTTCACCTCCTAGCTTTTCTAATCAACATGTTGACGGCATAGTTCTTAAAGGCTCTCTTATCTTCCCTGATGCAGTTTGACACCTGAGAGGTTTTGTCATTTAAAAGGACAGCCTCACCAAACAAATTTCAATAAGATAGTCTCTATCATGCTGCCTTTCATAGTCTTAAAGATACTTTTCATTATGCAAAAAATATCTGTCACAGTCATTCTGATATAAATATGCTGCTGTTTAAAACTTAAGTTTTCACAAACCCAAAAAATTCTTGTGAGCCAAATGAAAGGATCCCACCTTAAACAGGTCAGATACACCCCTCTCAAGTCTCTGGTCCCAAATTTTTTTTTTCCCCTAAACTTAACTTTGTCCTCTGTTCTGCCAATACCTTAAACAGGTGTAAGAGACACCAGACATTTCCATACCACAAACACCAGACTGGAGCAAAGAGACCAGCTACCCCAGGATTTGACCAGCACCCAGATTTCTCAGGTTTTCCCCCAAGACAACACCCACAAATAAGCAGGAAGCAGTCTTGAGAACCCACCGTTCCTATTCCTTTAACCTATTGTACCTAACTCCCACCTTTTTATTATAAAAAAAAAGGGTGGGAGTGAAATGGTCTGTCCTGTCCCTTTAACAGACAAGCCCCACTCACTCCTCTCCCCTTCTGCCGAGGCAAGTGAATCTTCTTTCCACTTCCAGCCTGCAAGCTCTCTTTTCCATCTCTCCTGAAGAAGAGGTAGCTTCTCCTCTCCACTTCCCCCACTCTGTTTCTCTCTCTCTCTCTCTCTCTCTCCTCATCTCCTTTCTCCCTCTCTCCCCCCTTTCTCCTTCCCTCCCATAACCCACTAAATAAATATCCAGCCTCACTCTGCATGGTGTGCCTATCCATCTCTGTCTCTCTCTCTCACCCGCCACAGCTCCTTGTGGGACTAGCTGACCCACTGTGGTCTCCCACCCACTGCTGCCATAAACCACCCACAGTGGCCCACTGCTGCCCCTTGAGGAACTACACCATAGTTTTACCATTACACTCACCACTTTCAAGAACTTTCCTTATTCGATCATGTTTTCCTGCACTGTGAATATCATTTTCCTTTAAGACTGGATTGCTGAAGGCCTGTGAAGACTCCACTATAACATGCTTTTTGTGTAAGAAAAGTTAAATGTGTTTCTACATTAATACGGCCTTTTTAAAAAATGCTGATTCTGGATTTCACCTCCGAAATTTGCCAACTTTGTATTATGTGTGATGAAATAAATTCTAGCAGCCATAGCTAGCACTTTGGAAACAGACAGAATTGGGTTCAGATTCTTGAGCTGCCACTTACTTCTAAGTAAGTTTCTTTTCTGCTTAATTGTCTTGAAGGTATCTTTTTGGGGTGTTGTGATAATTAAAGATAATATTTATAAGCTTAGTAAGGTCATGTGTACCTGTGGTCCCAACACCTGGATCAGGAATTCTAGCTCACGAGGCCCTGTCTCAAAAAAAAAAAAAAACAACAACAACAACAAATAAAATGATACAAAGCCATCGCTATAATACCCGGCACATAATAAATAAACCTCAAAGTATTTTACTACAAAACCCTTTTCTAGAGTCTCATGTAGCTCAGATTGGACTCACACTTGCTCTTGCTGTGTATTTAAGGGTGTTCTTGAATTCCTGATTCTGCTGCCTCTGTCTCCCAAGTACTGGGATCGCAGGTCTGTACCATCCCTCCAGGCACCTCTTTCTGCTTTTAGGACATCATATATTCAGCTTCAATTCTTCCACTTAACCTTTCTTTACCATCACCACCAAAATTTCTTCTGTTCATTCAGCATATTAAAACATATAAAACTCCACCACACACCTTATATCTCTTAAACCTGTCTTTAGCCAAGGATCCAAGGAAGTATCAGTTACAGAATCCCCATGGAGAACTGAAATAAATGATATTCAGGTATTTTGTATGAAATGATGTGCTTCACACAAGAACTGGGACATATCTTCTTGTAGTCGTTAAATCATCTCCAGATTGTTTTTTAATACTTTATACAACCTAAGTGTGCTGTAAATAGCTGTTAGACTGTTAAGGGAAAGTTTTGAGGTCTTTTTGAGAACAGCAGAAACTTCCTTGGCTCTTGTGTGGGCTTTTAACTCATTAGATACTCATGGTCACACAAAGCTTCCACAGAGTCAGAAGCCTCCAGGTTCTTCTTTCTCAAATTAAAAAAAAAAAAAAAATTCATGGACCACGCGTTTCCAAGAGAATTTTATTGTAGGTTCAGAGGAAAGAAGGGGGAGGAAAGGCAGAGAGGGAAGGAGAGAGGAAGCTCCTATATAACAGGAGGTGTCCCAAGAAATAGGATAACATTGAGCTGTTAGTCTGGTGGTTTGAAAGGATTTATAGTAAAAATGGGAGTGAAGCATGGAATGGGGATGGGATGGTCAGTAGAGTTGGCCCAACTGTTTCCAGCTGTTTCAGTTTCATTTGGGCCCTCGCTACAGCTTCCAGGAAAGGGTCAGAGGTAACAAAGACCCAGGAACCAGAGTTCCCCTCAGGCATTCTTACCCTCCAGCAAGGACATTCTTAGAAGCATTGCTTTGGGATCCCTGCTCTATTTGACCAGTTTCTACTTCCTGTTCTCATCAATACTCTATTATTTCTGGTATAATAACAAGGATAAAAAAGGCCAATACTTAGTACAGATGCCGTCATTATAGGCTTAATTATATAACATATGCATAAACAGTGTGACATTTAAAAAACACTTTCTCTCTGTGATTGATCTGTGGATGCAGACTATAAGGAGGGCTGACTTATGAACATCTCCATTTTCAGACGAGGAGACTAAAGGTCAAAACAGCCACAGCAGTTCCTGCCTTCTCTCTATAAACATAATGCACTGTGAAGGATAAAGTTATGTTTTAAGTTTAAATTACTGTGCTTATGAGTTCTATAAAACAAAAATGCCTCTAACCTGTAGGCCCCATTTGCCCAAGGGTAGATAACTTCCTGGAATACTGGGGCCTGTTGTTCACATCACATCAGATAACAAACCCTCTGTTTTTACTTCTGTAAACAAGCTTGGTTGCCCCAAGTGCCCAGGATATGCTTGATCACATGCAGGCGGGAGGTACATAGACAGGAAGTAATCAGGATTTATGCTTGCCCGATTGGACAAAAGTGGGAAGTATATAGCCTTACAGGTTTTGCTGTTTTAAAACTCCGACTAATGTGTTTCTCTGCCATCTCTGGGAATCCCTGGTATCGACCTGGCCAGTATCCATCATCCTGGCCAGTATTTAATAAAACTTTCTTCAAATTTGGCTCAAAATTTATGGTAGTGGTCTTATTCTCACCTGTGGGATTACCAGCACTGCCTGCCAGGAGATGGCTTTGTTTCCCTTCACCTTGAATCTGGCCTGGCCTTGTGACTTGCTTTGACCAACAGAACAAGCTGTACTTATAAATGGACCCCAGGAGACCCAGCAGCTTTCTGCTCTCGTTTTCTTGCCAGGACATTCAGGCTGTCCTGCTTGAGTGAGTCCATCGTGTGTAGAAGCATGTTAGTTTAGACACACGTAGAGAGAGGCTGCTGGGCGAGAACCAAGGCATACCAACAGTCTTCTCTTGTCCCAGAGGTGTGAGACTTTTCCAGCCAGCCAGCCAGCTAATTGTAGTCACATGATCTGTGTGCAGTGTGAGAAATTGCCAGATCAAGCCCTGTATTGTGTGTGTGTGTCGGGGAGGAGGGGGAATCAGCTATTTAAATGTGTGTGTGTGTGTGTAAGAGATAAAGAGAGAGAAAACAAGTTGACATTCTTAGTAGTCAAAAGAAGAGCCAAGGTCAAAGTAGTGGTCACGAGTTGCTAGAAGATCTCAAAGTAGCAAATTAGCAGTTAGTGAGGTAGGGGTAGGAGATTTTTCCTACTGTGCCATTTCCCCATCATTTTCTTAACCTTCCATCTCTGGGATATTTCATTTGTTCCCACTACCTGTTCAATTCACCAACTAACTTGTACAGTAAAGAATTTGGCTAGGGGCCTTGAGAGATATCTCAGCAGTTAAGAGCACTGGCTACTTCTCAAGAGGATCTGTTTTCAATTCCCAGCTCCCATGTGGTGACTCACAGCTGTCTGTAACTCTAGTCCCAAGGTATCTGACATCCTCTTCTACCCTCCTTGGGCACCAAGCATGCATGTGGTACACAGAACTTCCACACAGGCAAGCACCCATAGACATAAATTTTAAATTAAAAAAAGAATCCTTTCCGGAAGGTAATCCCATAAATTTCTGAAAATTTCCAAGGGATGGGACTGTTGCATGAATAATAAAAACCCAGAGACAGATATTGGGGTTTAACCTGAAGATCAGAAAAGCAAAGCAGCTAAGCCACTAGAGAGCTCTTACCGCTAAGAAATCTCAGACTGGAAGAGAACAAGTTCCTGTCCCATCCTGGTTTATATTTTTCCTTAGTGCTGGGATTAAAGGTGTGAGCCACCACCACCTGAATCTGTTTCAGCATTAATCTTGTGTGGCTCAGGGTGGCCTTAAACTCACAGAGATTCAACTGCCTCTGTCGCCCAAATTCTGGGATTAAAGTTGTACGACACCACTGCCTGGCCTCTAGTGGCTTAGTTTTATCTTCTGGTCTTCAGGCAAGCTTTACTTATAAAACATAAATACAATATCACTATATGGGGGTGTCTTTTTTATTCATGGTGGGCCCAGGACCCACCTAAACTTATGCGAGCAAGGTGACTGAAGGTGGGTCCATAGTCAGTTACATTGGAGCCACGTGCTTGGCTCTACTGAGCAGGGCAGGGTGAAGGGGCTTGAGTTCAACTACATGGGCAGTGATTTGATCACCTGTGCCTTTGTAAAGGAACCCCAAGAAAAATCTCTGGACCCTGGAGCTCAGGTGGACTTCTTGTTTGGCAGTCATACATCCATGTGCCAGGAGAAAGAAGCTTTTGTGAGGATGCCTGAGTCACATGACTGGGACTCTTCCAAGTCTCCTTGTGTCTCTTCATTTGACTGATATGCCCATGCAACTATGTAGTAAAACTAAGTGTAAATAGAGCAGGTTCCTGAGCTAGAGTTATTTTAGTGAATTATCAAATCCATGGGTGCCTTCGGAACCCTGGAGCTCATGGTTTCAGTCTAAAATATAAGGAACTTGTGGGCGCTGTGCTCTCCACCTCTGAAGCCTGTGCTAGCTCCAGGTAGCCGGTGTCAGAATTGCATTGCCCCTGAGCAGACATTCATGAGGCACATGCTACCTGCCAGGTGTTGAGGTATGCACCCTGAGAATATGAATTCACTTCATCCTCTGGCACTCCTTTGAAACAGGTACCAGTTTTCTGACTTTACAAAGAGGCTTTGTGACTTTTATGTGCGGGAAAGAACTACTTCAGCAAATGTCTCCGTGTGCGTTTGTGGGGAGGAGTGGGTGGATGATGGGGAAGGGAGATTGTGGAAGAAGAGAGAAGACACATTCACTATAACAGGGCACATAAATCTTTCACGTTTTTATTAAAAACACACAATAAATATTCACTGAATACCTGCTATGTACTCATACAGCATTAAGAGCTGTGTAGAGTGGTGGCCACGGTTGCCTCTGCCTCCTCCTTCCTTCACAGAGTTCACGGTCTATCAGTGAGACGACACTCAGTGAGAACACACTGCTTTCCTGCTATTCGGATGTTCCGAGCCTCGTGACCAACCTGACCTGTGACCTTCAGGTCAGATTTTTGTTTTTGTTTGTTTATTTTTTCGAGACAGGGTTTCTCTGTGTAGCTTTGGAGACTGTCCTGGCACTAGCTCTGTAGACCAGGGTGGCTTCGAACTCAGAGATCCGCCTGCCTCTGTCTCCTGAGTGCTGGGATGAAAGGCGTGCACCACCACCGCCTGGCCAGGTCAGACTTTATTACAATGTGGAGTTGTACTGTTCTCTGGGATGGGCAAGGTCAGCATATGCCTCTGTACCTTCTACTGTGCAGAAATTTTTAATTTGAGAACACAGTAAGGCAGCTCACATCACGACAGACAGTAGATTGAAGCAAGAAAGGAAGGGAGCGGGGCGACATATCCTTTCTTCACAGGTGCACCTCGGTGACCCCATGCCTCAGCCAGACCCCACTTGCTAAAATCTCCACCACCTCCCAAAATAGTGGCACCACCTGGGGACCAGTTGTTCAATATGCGTGTGTGTGTGTGTGTGTGTGTGTGTGTGTGTGTGTGTGTGTGTGTTGGGGGCACACTTCAAATCCAAACCACAACATAAGAACTCTATATCATTCCTCTGAAGGAATTTTATTGTCTTTCTTGTCTCTGGATTAATGGAGCTTTCTATGCATATTTTTGAAAACATCAAAATTACATTTCATTTAGTTAGATTTCTGTGTGCATGTGTGCACACACGAGAAGAGAGGATCTTTGGTCTTGGGGGTAAAAGCCTACAGATTTGTATGCATTAACTTCCTGGCTTAGGAAACACATATGGCATGCCCAGTGTGAACGTCAGCATGGTGTGAAGCACTGTGCTGTGAACGAGCGTCACTGGGCTCATTGGTGGCAGCAGTCCCATAGACCTCATGCTGAACTTTCCTGACCTGAATCCTGCTAGTCCCCCTGAGAGATACTTCTGGTGACACAGCATTCAGAGGATGCTACATGAGTTGTGAGGAAGCTCTTGTGACAGCTGCTCCATGGGAACAAAGCCACCAAGTCCTCCCAGTAATGCTGGGAAAAATAAAACTCGGCTCAGCCACACCAAAAGAGGAAGACTTGACCTCTGGGATGGGGGGGCATCACCTTGAAGGCTGACAATTCTCTGGGCTGGAATAGGTATAACAGAGGTTCTCACAGGACTGCTGTGGAATAATCCTTTGTACACTGTGAAGATGTTTTGCTCTCATTGGTTTAATAAAGAGTCAACTGGCCAATAGCTAGACAGAATAAAGGTCAGGTGGGAGAGTCAGGCTGAGAAAACACTGGGAAGAAGGGCAGAGTCACCAGCCAGATGCAGAGGAAACAGGAGATGAATATTCATTCCACGCTGAAAAAAGATGCTGCCACGTGGTATAGTGCAGATAAGAAATATGGGTTAAGTTGAAAGACTAGTTACTAACAAGCCTAATCTATTGGCCAAGCATTTATAACTAATAATAAATCTCTGTGTAGTTTTTTGGGGAGCTGGCAGTCCCAATGAAAAACTCTGCCTATATAGGACAGTTATCACTCCAGCATCACTTAGATACACGCATTCTCAGGCCTTCCAACTCTAGATCTTGTAAACTGAAACCTGAGTGAGTCTAAAAATCCACTTGAGGAAGCCTCAAATGGTTTCTGTACATCCAAAATCAGAGAATCACTGCTGAGTGCCAAGTGTTACTCACTCCGTAGACATCTAGTAACGAGGCTTGAAGAGTGTTTGTCTGTGGCTGTCCCACTGTCAGTTACGAAGTCAGCTGCAGTGAAGGTATTAAATTGAAAGTCCCACAGACAAATAACTCATGCTTTAAATTAATTACAACACACTCATAATTATTTTTAGTTATTCATTTCTTACCTATGCCTGTGATGATTTAGGTGCTCCCATAGGCTCATGTATTTGAACACTTGTTCCCAGTTGGTGATGTCATTTGGGAAGGTTATGCCATCTTTAGGAGGTGTAGCCTTGTTGGAGAAGTATGTCACTGATTTGGGCAAGTGTTGGCATGAGGTGTGTGTGTGTGTGTGTGTGTGTACTTTCAGAATCACCCCACTTCCTGCTCTCTTTCTGCTTCCTGCATGCAGATAAAATGTGATCTTCAGCTTCCTGTTCCTGCTTTCATGCCATGCCTTTCCCACTATGAAGACTCTATCCCTCTGAAACCATAAACTAAAATAAAGTCTAGGTCATGGTATTTTATCACAACAGAAAATTAACTAATGGGTCTAACTTGCAATTTGGATTTTAATAAAGATATATATATATATATATATATATATATATATATATATATATATATATCCCTACTTTATACGATACTGCTATAGTTTGGGTTTTGAAATGTTCTTCAAATGCTTGTGTGTCAACAAGGGCTCAGACCTCAGCTCGGTGCTACTGGGAGGTGGTGGAACCTTTAAAAGATGGGGCCTTAGAGGGGGGTCATTAGGTCACTGGTGGCATATCCTTGAAGGAAGTTTTGGGATGCCACCCTCTCCCTTCTTCTCCCCCTCTGCACCCCACCCCCACTCAGGCCATGAGGTGAGCAGCTTAACTCACATGCTCCCAGCCTTGATATGCTGCCTCACCTCAGGTGCTAAAGCAACAGGAGAAAAGTGCCCAGCAGACCATGGATTGGAATTCCCAAAACCATCAAGCACAGTAAATCTATCTTCTGAGTTCATGATCCCAGGGATTTTGTTATCTGGAATGGAAAGCTAACATACACACTACCTAGGGTTCCAGGCATCCACCCGAGGCATCACAATGTATCCTCTATGGGAAGAGTTTATCCTCTATGCATAAGGGACTCTGCTATACTGAGTTCTTTAAATTCAACAGATGGGGCTCATATGCTGAAAACAGGACAGGAGAGGCCAGTCAGCAAGTTAAAGTCTCTAAGGACCTTTATGACATGGCAGGTAAGTGCTGCAGAAGAGCAGGAGACATGGGGCTGTGCAGTTAGCTCATACCACAGGAACGGTCCAGTTCCGAGACTGCACTTTGGAATTGGTAATCTGGGGGCGGGAAGTTTCTCATCTTGGTCAAAGCAAGCCTGAGGCCTTCTTATTTAAAGCCATGCCTTGTCAAATTAGTTGTATGGCCACTGTGGTTCAAACTTAACATGGACAGACAGGCCTGCCAGGCACAGATTTCTCAAGCAGATGATGTGAGGGGGAATAAATTTTATTCATGGCAAGATTGCAGGGACAGATGACACTCAGCAGGCATGGCAGGGCAAATCTGCGGGATCTATAATCCAACAGGCAAGCCCTAGGGACCTGGTCTTGTGGAAGGGGAAGCGACAGCACGAAGGAACTATCAAATTAACTCACGGAGCTGGAAAAGGGTCAGGGCTTCTGTTCCCTCACAAGGAAGCAATAATCTTAAAAATCAGAATACTCCTAAAGGAAGTATAATCATGGAAGTAGAGACACTTGAGACATAACAGAAAACAGGGCCAGGTCTTAGATTCTCCTGACTTTCCACCATCCTTCTTCTGGCCTCCCTCTGCTCTGTGAGAGATGAGTCTGACTCAGTTGGGAAGCAGCAGGAATTAGTTTTATTCACAGGCAGTTTTGGGAATAGAGGCAGAGCCTACAGGAATCTGGGCTCCGCAGCAAGTAATCATTATTGCAAAATCAAATTCCCCACCTCATCTGCGATATGCTTGTGTGTAACCCTAGAGCTGAGCTTCACAGTATTATAAATCCACCATACAAGACATGGAACAGCGGGATGTGGATCCCCTTGTGTGTCTAAAAGTCTGCCCGGCAAGAGAGATATATGATGCTAACTTTTCTCTCCATTGCTTTTGCAATGAAATTCACCCAGAGCTCCAGGAAGGGTTGGGAATGTAATTCAGCTTCCATAAATCAAGACTAAAATTAAGATGGCCAGATATGTAGCAGTCTGTTCAGGTGCACAGAGAATTTGAAATTTAGTGCCCTTGGTAATGGGTAGCAGCAGATTATCTAATTATGGAGAGAAAGAAGAAATATTGCTCTCTGGGGTAAAAAAGCTAAATGGTCTAATCCATTAAATCACCACATCTCTGCCAAAGCTAGATTAATATTAAAGTTCATGTAACATTTGTCTTTTTTTTATTATTAAAGGAATGAAGTCAAATGTTAAGGAAAAAAATATACCTGAAAAGGCGACAGTTCACAGTGATTCTAATTTGACTACTTGTCAGCTGTTGTGTATTTTATCTGTTGGGAGTGATGTATGTGTAGCTGATTACAGGGCAGTTCTATACTTTCCTAATTGTAGGTCTGTTTAATTTTTTAATCATCATATTTTGAAGCAATTCTGGACAGACTTCCAGAAAGGATTTCCTAATTAGATACGCTTCTAAGGGGCAGTGACACGCTGTGCTGGCAGTGGGCGATCCTTTCTACTGCTGTCACCTTCTTGCCTTGTCCTTGTAGGAAACCTGCGGTGTCTGTTTCTGTCCCCTAACTACAGATAGAAAGAGGTGAAACCAGTGTCTAACATGAAAATTACCATGTACAGCAGTTCCACCTCATGAAAGATTTCACGTTGGTTTTAGTTACCCACTAACAGGTGTAGACCAAAAATATTAAAATGGAAATTCCAAGAAAGACAATTCATGTTACATTGTGATGATTTTGGAGCAGCTTTATGAAATTCTGCCCTAATGCCAATTACCTTTGTCCAGTGTGTCCACACTGTATATTCTACCCACCCATTAGTAGCTTAGTAACTATCCTGGGTGTCAGACTAACCGTTGTGCCAGAAATGTATTGTTCTAATTGTCCAAAGTTACTCTATCATTTATCTCTTACAGTACCTAATTTATAATTTTCATCAAATACATGCACATACAGGAAAAAGCAAAGTATATGTAGAATCTGGTACTATCTATAGCTCCAGTAATTAGCTGGGGTTTCTTATACCACTTTTCTGTCTGCAGACAGATGGTGGGGACAACTAAGTCTGTAAAAACTTTACTGAAATAATCCATTAACTAGAGGTGTTCAGCTGGGAAGCTGGCTCAAAATACATGAATTTTATGTAACTTTGTCTATGAACAAATGACCTTTTTTGATATTACTTTCTTAAACTAGTATTTATCCTAATTAATGAATTAACCCATGAACTCTTGACTGAAAAGCAATGCTTTCCTACTTGGAGTTCTTTATCTGTTTCTGAAATTTTTATGTGGAATATAGACATGTATGCAAAATACAGACCCATCAGCACAGGAGCATCAATGAACAACATGGACAGGCTGTCACCAAGCCTGAAAGGTAATATCATTCTCATTTATTCCACTATGGTCTGAAGTATTGCTTATCATGTGGCAGAGTCTGTCCTCCTTGCTTTGTAAGTTAGCATGGGTTAACATTTCCAGTGCAGGGCCCAGAACACAGTAGAGTGTTATATTCAATACTTAGTATTTACTTCCAGAGAATTGTGGGGTCAGGCAGCTCCCAAAAGAACCTTTGTGTGCTTTCCCTCAGGAGCCTGTTCACAGGCAGTCGGGGTGTAGATTCTCTAAGAGCAAGAATGTGTTGCATGTCACCCCCAAGTCTTGAAGCCTATCGATGGCAAGTGCTAAAAACACACTAGGGCAATCAGTGAATGGTCAGCGAAGCAGGTCTTTGGGCATTACAGACAGAAATGGTGGAAAAGAGACATGCACTTTTCAGAAGGAGCAGCACACATTTGAGTGGTCACATTTCAGGTGTATCTCATGGACATCTCAGAAGCATAAGAACAAACAATAAGGAACATTTTACAACACCTTGAAGGAAACAAAGACCGGCGTTTACAGGTGGTGACGTGACTGTCTTTTTCCACAATTAGATGAAGCACGGCCACTTCTGTCTGTCTCAGATGGAGGCACATGCTGAGCAGGCTGGCGTCTCAGGGATGGAGTGGGAAGAGACTGACTTCCAGTTTTTATGATTATCGTCAAAGTGAGACAAGAACAATGATTCCTACCTCTACTTCAGAAGAGGAATTTCGTCAGATGCATCGATTTAACGTCACTACTATAGGGTGAGAGTGGTCTAATTTGGACTCTTGACACTCCGTTACTGAGCTATATATCCTTGTAATAGGATTGCTAAAGTGTGCAACCATTTCACTGGCTCTTTGACATTTTAAGTACATTTATTTTATTAAACACTGATGGTTTGGAGCTAAGATGTCCCCCAAAGCACAAGTGTTGAAAGATTGATTTCCACTGTAGTCACGCTTAGAAGTGGGGCTTTTGCTTTGCTCAGAATCATATGCTTAGCAGTAACAGTAAGATTCAACTAGTGCTGAATATTTTCCAATTTCTTACTCTTTCCCTAGAACTTTGGATCATACTACCTAGGTTTTCCCTCCCTTCTGTCTCTGGGGACTGAACACAGGACCTGGGGTGTTCCGCAAGCACTCACCAATAAGTTACACCCTAGCCCTTCATTGTTTTCTTTAAGTCAATGTTTCCCTGTGTAGTCTAGGCTGCTCTCGAATCTGTGATCCTTAATGACCATGGCTGGGTTATGAACATGCAAGGTCATGAATTGTCCAACTCTTATTTGGGCAGACAGGCTCTTTAACTCTCAATAACCCATGACTATCACACTGGGTAGAGTTACAGCATGAAGAGAGTCATGATTAACAGTGTCAGTGTCCCTGCTCTTCACGGTGTTGCAGTGGCAGACTCTCAGAGTGCTGGCTGACTTTCTGTCACGTGATGAGATGGGTGAAGCCCAGTTTCTTAAGTCACATTGTCTTTCATGATGCCCGACAAGAGGAAGAAGTCATTAGCTTAAAGGTATGCCTTTAACTAATTCCCTCTCAGTGGGGGCTCAGAAATTAGTGTCACCTCAGTAAATACTGACTACAGAAAAGAAACAAGCAAAGCTGATTTTTAAACTCACATTTACTAGCTCACATAAATATTTAGAGAACAAATATCCATCTTCCCTTTCTGAATCCTTAGCATAATTTATCATAAGTTTTAATAAACTACTATAAATATCTAAGAAGAAAATGAATTTTAAAAACATGAAAAAGCCAGATGTGAAACACTGACAGGGTGACTTCTTTTTTTTAAGATCGAGCCACTGATCTGCAATTTTTATTGAAATAAATTTAACCTATAAATACGAGATAATTTGTAATTCAATCGTGATTTGTTTGAATAACAGTTGAATTTTTACACTAAAAAATTGCAAAGCTTCAACTAAGGGACAAATAAAACATTCAGACTTGAGTTTATACTTTAAAATTCTACCAACATTAACAAGGAAACGACAATGTCATGTTAATTTACATTAGTACCATGGTCCAAAATACATTTTCCATTACACTTCCAATCTTGCTGCTGCACAGCAGGGGCTTCTAGTGGGAGTTAGCATACAGTCTGTTCTTGATGAAGACAACACTAGACAGGTGTTGCCTGATGTCAGGGTAGTGTTGAATGTGACAGAACCAGCGGGACACATTAAGATAGCTCTCCTTTTCCTGAACTGTCAGGTCAACCTAAGTGGAGATTAAAAACACAACATACAATATTCACTGTACACAAGCAGAGCTGTAAACACTGGGAGGTAACTGACAGAAACTGAAAAACACCTAATTCCCCAGTTTTCAAAGCCAACATGCTTACACAGAAGTGAAAGCTACAGGCAATTTTGATAGTCAATATAGTTAATATTTTAATGCTCAGTTCAAAACCAGATATGCTTTCTAGAAAATATTAAGCTTTCCATAAATACAAAAATTGACATTAATATAGAATTTAGAGGCCCAAAGGATTTTTCACTTTATTAGAAAAAAGAAAATGAATCAGGTGGCGGTGGTGGTACATGTCTTTACTGCCAGCATTTGGGAGGCAGAGGCAGATACAGAGCTAGTTCCAGGACAGCTAGGGCAGTTACACAGACAACCCTGTCTCAAAAAACCGAGAGAGAGAGAGAGAGAGAGAGAGAGAGAGAGAGAGAGAGAGAGAGAGAGAAAGAAGAGCTTTCAAAAGGCTAAGAAAAGGTTCTTCCTTTCTCTGATTTCCAAGTAAGCCTCAAAACAAAAACATTTTTGATGTCTAGCATACTTAACAAGAGAACATTTAATAAAAAGAAGAGTATGGATACACACATTATTTATGTATATATACATATACATATTTTACACACAGACACACACATACACAGAGACTATTGCTATCTTCCTTCTCAACTTCAGAGGGAAAACCCCACTTGAAGACAGTGACCTGCTTAATTTTAAGGGCTTACAGTTTAATACAAGAAAAGGCTATCTAGTGGCTCACAATTTAGAAAGGAGCTGATTAAACACACCTCAACCTGTGGGCAGTAAAGATCTGTGCTTTACTAGATGCAGCAGGGATCCAAGGAACTTAACTATCTTGGATGCAAGGCCAGAGGTGCTTATCAGTCCCCTGAGATCAAATTCCAAAGTAGGTAGTAACTCAAGATTTTTCTCTAAGACAAATTTTGGAATTAAGTTGTTCTGTAAGAGGAAGCCAAGTAGGGCAATAACCGGCAGCCACGATCCCATGTGTGGGTGGTATAGCCCCTTCTCCTGTGGTTAATTCTACATTTATAAAAGACTTGTAAGTCTCTATAACACAAAGAAAATAAACACAGAAACAACTTGGGCCCCACAGTCCACACCCAAGCAGAGGTCTGTATGTCTGGAGGCACTTTTAGTGAGATGATGTCCCAAGGCTGTACGTAGGCGTGCCAATAGACAAATACCTGTCAAGTCACAGGACCTAGAGAGATGAAGGGCAAACTAGTGTGCAATAACTATTACAAAACAACCTTACTGTAAAGGTTAATTTTTATTACAAGAGAATTTATGGTACCACATGTTCCTGATTTTACGTCTGAAATAACAGAAGCATGTGATACTTCAACAAAGAAATATGCACCGAGATTTTGAACCAGGTGAAAAGGAATATGCATATTTCATATTCTATATTGTGAAACATTTGATAACATATAGAACTAGATTTGGCTGGGCAGTGGTGGCGCACGCCTTTAATCCCAGCACTCGGGAGGCAGAGGCAGGCAGATCTCTGTGAGTTCAAGACCAGCCTGGTCTACAAGAGCTAGTTCCAGGACAGGCTCCAAAGCCACAGAGAAACCCTGTCTCGAAAAACCAAAAAAGAACTAGATTTGTTGCTACTAGGCCCATTATTTAAAACAATACCAATTGATGACATAAATCAAAATAAATATGCTCCACCTTACTAACTCCACACTCTAATAAGGACTATAATCCAACCTAAGGATAAAATCATTTTTACTCTAATAGCTTCGCCTCCTCTTTCTTTTTGGTTTTTCGAGACAGGATTTCTCTGGCTATCCTGGAACTCACTCTGAAGACCAGGATGGCCTTGAACTCACAGAAATCTGCCTGCTTCTGCCACCCTGATTAAAGGCGTGTACCACCACTGCCCGGCTTCTAATAGCTTCTAAGTCTAATATTTTCAAATTTAATCCGACAGTTTTTGGACAGAAATCTACTGCAGAGTAGTCTTGGTTGATTTGAGCTAACTTATTCTTTTACTAGCAATACACAGACTTCCTGAATGGATCAGAGAACACTATTAACGTCCTTCTGTTTGAGTCTGAGAAATGATGACTAAACTTGTTATGTTACCTTTGCTACTTTTTAAAAAACATAAAGTTACTGTCAACAAACTAAGCAGGAGATTTTCTCTTTACCAAACTCACACTATTTTACAAAATGGTTCTGAGGCCACCCCTGGGCTATTTCATTTACAGCACAGCTTCCTATCACTACCACCTACGTATTTTACTTTACTTTTTTTTTTTTTTTAACATGGGGAACACAATGCAAAAGCTGCTTCCTGCTTCTCACTGGTCTAGACAACAGTGTGTCTCTGGTGGTGCCAGCTCTTTCTCCTACGTACTCATTTTTGTTTATATTGGAACTTAGTAATTACTTTGAACCTTAAAGCCAAACAGATAACATTCTGATTTACTTATTTTCCACTAAGAAATGTGGGAAACATTCAAACCAACTCTTTGCAGCCTGGCTTTAGTGCAGGCTTTATCCTTCCGCTGGCACCAGGCTGTCTCTGGACAGTTAGTGTTCTTGGGACTGCTTCATACTGACTTCTTGCCCTTCTCCTTTCCTTCTCAAAGAACCATATTCCACTGGTGCTCAGAAGAAATGCATTTCTGCTCGGAACATACTAATGTGCCAGCCACGGTGTCACGAAGGATTCTAACAATCTTGAGGCACAGTCTGATTATAAGGGGCTGCCTCTTAGTGGAATCACGGAAGAAAGCAGTTGGTACTAGAGCTGGAGTCAACAGTAACAACACAGGCACTGTTGACAAAGCATAATATAATATGCCAAGATGCGTTAAGTTAAACCTGGTCTCAGAAAACTCAGCCAACAGAAACAATCGGTGTGTGTGTTTGTGTGATTTGATGACCCAGAGGTTCCTTGACTGTTAAAGGTTCTGTTTCATAGACTTCATAGACTGTGCTGACTACAGACTAAGGATTCAACAACATAAAACACTAAGTGAAGAAATGCAGGATTGGGCACGTATCAGTATACTGTTAACTGAGCAAAGCTGGAAAAGCAGGTGGCCACGCCAAACCCAATGCCTAGCTTTTCTCACACCTGTGTATACTCAGATCCAACTAACAAATGCCACTTAACATTGTGGTGTCACCCTATCACCAGAGGGTTCTAGTTTATGAGGCCTATTCCTTAAGAAGGTCTTTCTTCCTGTGAATATCTTGCCTGCTCTCGCACTGGGAAAGGGCACATTTTGACTTGTACAAACCCAAAACAATGGTCAACAAAGAGATTTAGGAATTAATTCTATTCAATGTTGCTTTGAGAATGGTAATACCTCTAATCTCAACAGTCACTACAGGTAGAGAAGATACATATTCCAGAACAGGAAATGTCAGTAGGTTTAAAAGGCTAAAGATTAGGATAACTCTGATTTTAATATTCAGATCTGAGGGAAACAGTTGAAAGTCTCCTGAAAACCAAAGGTCTTTCAAGATGCCTGACTCACAGTTAAATAACTGCAGAATTTTGCAGTATAAAATTATGATTTTGTTTGCTGTGATGGCAGAGCAATGTTGCACAGGTTCCTGCCCATGACCTGCATGAGCCTAGCAGAGGAGAATGCAAACCCGCACTTAGTCTGCATGAGTTTCACACACTTTACTATCATCTTTGCGTGGATTAGACAGGAGGACTCTTCCTTCTTCATGACAGCTCCATGCTAAAGGAACCCAGACCTTAGCGCTCTGCAGACAATCACTAGCTTGCTGACAGTCACCGCACATTTCTCCCAGTATTAAATATCAAATAACACAAAATATGTGCTAAATGTGTAAAGTGGACAGCTCCGCTGAGATGTAATTGCCCTTGCACCTGGGTAAGTAAGGCAGTTACGGCTTTGTTCATGTCAAGTCAGGGGCCCCCAAGCTGAAAGACTGTGTCTGCCACCAGGAGAGATGCTTAGATACCTTGGCAGCAAATCCTCTTTACCTTGGAGGCTTTTTTTGGGAAATGAGGTAAGTTGTGCCACATCATCATTCTAAGTTCAAGACGCTACTAAGACACATTGAAGCTACAGCGGAATAAAAAGAGGGTGCAGTGACTGATAGGTTTCAGCTCCAGTGATGCTTTCTTCACGTGTAAATAAATCACTCTAAATGCACTGAAGAACATAACTAAACACTACGTTTCACTGGAGATGAATGACATAGAACAGGAATACATACGGTACATAATACCAAATACTGCTAATCTCATAAGCTTGCATCTGTAAAAGCCACTGTGCTGAGAGTCAGGAGGGGAAAAAGAAATAAGACACCGATGTCACCATTCCTGGCTTTGTGTAAATGAGTCCCATTCCGTCTAAGTTCCGGGACTATTCACCTACTACTATATTTCCCTGCACCCGAGTAGTGAAAAGCATCCTGTCACAGCTAACCATGCTCCTTTTTGATGAGAAATTATATGACCATTCTACCTGTTAGAAACTATATAACAATGTCAATTTCTTTGGCTAGCCAAGGACAATCATATTCTGTCATGTGTCTTTTCCCTGTGTTACCTCTTTTATTTATTTATTTATTTATTTATTTGTTTGTTTGTTTGTTTGTTTTTCGAGACAGGGTTCCTCTATGTAGCTTTGGTGTCTGTACTAGAACTAGCTCTTGTAGACCAGGCTGGTCTCGAACTCACAGGGATTTGCCCACCCCTGCTTCCCAGTGCTGGGATTAAAAGCATGTGCCACCACTACCCAGCTTACCTGACTCTTTAAATGATCAAATTATATTTTTGACCAGAAATCAGTACTTGGTTCCATTTTCACAATTTTTTTTAACTTTTATGTAAAACAATCTATCTTTTCAATGAGATTAGTAGTTCCTTGAAAAATATAGGTTTAAACTGGGCAGTGGTGGTGCATGCCTTTAATCCCAGCACTAGGAAGGCAGAGGCAGGCGGATCTCTGTGAGTTTGAGGCCAGCCTGGTCTACAAGAGCTAGTTCCAGGACAGGTTCTAAAACTACAGAGAAACCCTACCCTGTCTCGAAAAACAAAAACAAACAAACAAGCAAAAAAAAAAAAAAGAAAAAGAAAGGCTTATGCTCTTTTTATGTCCCTCTGAATGCAGCATAGTGGGCAACACAGGAGGCTCCTGATGATTTTAAGTGGAGAGCAGGGAGCGCTAAGCTAATCAACTAGGCCATTACAGAACATAATGCACCCACATGAGAAAGCCTCCTTTGCCCTGTATCTCACTATGTACTTCTGGTTAGCCTTGAACTTGGGGCAACCCTCCTGCCTCAGCCTTCCAAGTGCTAGGATTATAGGTGTGTGTCACCGTTCCCAACTTGGGGAATAACTGTTAATAAAGTTAAGCAAATCCAAATTGAGAAGTATGGCTTAAGTGGTTAACTAACAATAAAACAATTCATTAGTTTCCGTAGGAGCTGGTGCTATCTAATACAACGTAAGTGCTGGGATAAGCAGATGTTACAATAGTAGTGAGTGAGGTAAAGACAAGGGAGTCTGAGCATGTTCAGTGCAGACATTTTTTTCTGTATTTCTGATCTGGGTTGGGTCAGTCTGGTAATGTGGAACCTGCTACTGCAGAGGGTAGAATCTAACTGTAGCACTTCTTACTGTAGTGGTTTGGGGTTTACAAAGGGCTTCTCTATACACTAAGACCCTTAGGAAAGATCACCTTGGTCCTTGCAAATATATCTACACAAGTATATATGTATCCTTTTCCTTGGACAGCATACATTGCTCACGTTTACTTGGTATTATGGAAGCCTGACTATATGAGAGACAGAAATCTCTACATTTATGATGTAAGCAGTTTGTGACAGAAATTACCAAATAGCAATTATAGTATAAGCAAAACAAAGTCAAGCTTTAGGAAGTCCTCCACGAGGGTCAAACAGAAACAGAGAGGAGCACTTCAGTATGCCTCAGGAGCCAGAGATAGCCCTAAGCAAGGACGCAGAGTTGGAGGAGACAGATGTCTGAGGAAATAGAAATAACCGGAGAGGAAGGTACCAAAGACCAGGATGAAAAGGAGAGGGCAATGCAAAAATACGTGCAGGAAAGACCCAGTAACCAGCAGACTCAGGAGGGTTACAGACTTAGCAGAGACACAGCGTCAAAGCCAGCAGACTCAGGGGGTTACTACATATTAGGCAGAGAGACAGGTCCAGTAGCCAGCAGACATCAGGAAGGACCTGACAGTCAGCAGACTCAGCTGGGTTACAGCTTAGGCAGAGAGACAGGGCCAAAGCTGGAAGGGTGGCAGGAGCCAGAAGAAAGCCCTTCCATGCTGACAAACTGTACTTGCTGGGATTTACTGAACTACTGAGGAGGGAAAAGCCTGGTCTTAAGAAAGACTGGCCTAGTGGCCACCAGGCTCATCCCACAGAGCCCACCTTATTTCTATCTTCTTTATATGGACTAGAGATAATAAAACTGACCGATACACAGGCAGAAGTCACTCCAGATCCCAGGAAAGAAGAGATGGGGTGAGAGGACCCAGCAAGTGGAGACACCAGGCCCTGACTGGATACACAAAGTAGAGAACATAGAAAATGTTTTGAAGTTTTTTTTCCCCCACAATGGAAGAAGGTATGTTGGGGGTATGGGGAGCTGAGAGTTTTTTTTCTTTTTTAAGGCAGAGAAAAACCATCCAAGAAGACATGAACTCGAGACAAACTGCCTGGCTTTTGGGCTTGGTCTGTCAATTAGTTGATACCTGACCGACCTCACCATATGTCAGTTAACAGTGCCCACTGGAACATTGCAAGGAGTAGTGAGCTGACCCTTAAACAGAGTAAAGAACAGTGAAAGAAACAGGGGGTGTCTGTAGTCATCACTAAGTTTGGATGATGACACATGATTTAAAATGTAGAGAGTAACCAAGTACTTAGAGGATAAATGTGAAAGAAAACAGAGTTTGGGAGATGATCCAGAAAGGGCTGGCAAGGTAGAGGAGCTAAGGGAATGCCCTTCTGAAGCCAGGAATGGGAGAAAGGTGCTTAGGGTGTTATAAGCAGGGAGGCTGATGAAAGAAGTCAATGAACGAGGAGAAAGCCTGTGAAGAAGAAAGGCTCTATGGCAAGGAAGTCAAAGGGAGAAACACCTACAGACACTTGGAAAGGAGAGCTGGTCTACATAAGACTAGCGGCAATCAGAGTTAGCAACCTATACTTATGTAATTTCTAAAATAGAGCGTTTTGTACACAAAAAATGAAGGCATTTAACACGGCAGTAAACAGACAGCACAGCAAAGAAGCTGATGGCGTCAAGAAGATGCGGCTGAAGTCAAGCAGAAGGAGGCGACACTTGATGGCACTAAGTAAACAAGAGTCATCAAATTAGGATTAGCAACCAAGATACTTGATTCAAGAGCTTCGGTAGGAAGATGCACAGAAGATAGGGTATATTAGGGCATGTGTGTGTGTGGGGGGGCATGATGATGACAGAGGCAGAGGCATAGCCACGGAAGGACGTGAGCAGAAGCTGAAAACACGAGAGTCGAGAGTAGAAGAGAGAGCACAGCTCCACAAATAGACTATGTGGCAAGTTTTGCCCATAGTGCCTTGTTTAAAAATAACCTTTGTTTTGATAAGTTGAAATGTAAATCTGATTAAAATTCACAACATTTAAAAAAAGTGATTCTATCTGAAACTGAAAAGTTTCTGTAAAGCAAAGGACACAGTCAACAAGACAAAACAACAGCCTATAGAATGGGAAAAGATCTTCACAAACCCCTCATCAGACAGAGGTCTGATCTCCAAAATATACAAAGAACTCAAGAAATTGGACTCCAAAAGAACACATAATCCAATTAAAAAATGGAGTACAGACCTAAACAGAGAACTCTCAACAGAGGAATCTAAAATGGCTGAAAGACACTTAAGGAAATGTTCAACATCCTTAGTCATCAGAGAAATGCAAATCAAAACAACTCTGAGATTCCATCTTATAACTGTAAGAATGGCCAAGATCAGAAACACTGATGACAACTTATGCTGGAGAGGTTGTGGGGAAAAGGGAACAATTCTGCATTGTTGGTGGGAATGGAAGCTGGTACAACCCCTTTGGATGTCAGTGTGGCGATTTCTCAGAAAATTAGGAAACAACCTTCCTCAAGATCCAGTAATACCACTTTTGGGTATATATCCAAAGGTTGCTCAATTGTGCCACAAGGACATGTGCTCAACTATGTTCATAGCAGCTTTGTTTGTCATAGCCAGAAACTGGAAACAACCTAAATGCCCCTCGATCAAAGAATGGATAAAAAAAAAATGTGGTACATTTACACAATGGAGTAATACACAGCATAAAAAAATGATAGCTTGAATTTTGCAGGAAAATGGATGGAACTAGAAAGCATTATTTTGACTGAGGTAACAGAAAGACAATTATCACATGCACTCACTCATAGGTGGTTTTTAAACATAAAGCAAAGAAAACCAGCCTACAAACCACAATCCCACAATCCCAGAGAATTTAGACAACAATGTGGACACTAAGAAAGACTTATATAGATCTAATCTACATGGGAAGTAGAAAGTATAAAAAGATAGGATCTCCCGAGTAAATTGGGAACATAGGGACTTTGGGGGAGGGTTGAAGGAGGGAGGGGAGTGGCAGGGAAGGGAGCAGAGAAAAATGTAGAGCTCAATAAATATCATGGGAAAAGAAAGAAAGAAAGAAGGAAAGAAGGAAAGAAAGAAAAATTAAAGTATACTAGTTATCAAAGTAAAAACTGGGGAAAAAAAGTGATTCTAAATATTACAGATAAAAGCTAACCACCCCCTAAATACTCACTATAAAGCGATGGAGCCCGTAGTACAGAAGGATATCTGCCAAGGTAAAGTTATATCCCGCAAGGTAGACTTTGTCTTCAAGGTAGGAATTAAGATCCTAAAAAAAGAATAACAGTGCTTTAATTTAAGAAGAGTAAAATGAGCTGTTGCGGCATATAATTTAAACATTCAGAAGGCTAGCCAAAGAAAAGGACTCAGACTTAACTTTTTTTCTTTCCTTTTTTTTTTTTTTGTTTCAAGACAGGGTTTCTCTGTAGCTTTGGGGCCTGTCCTGATCTAGCTCTTGTAGACCAGACTGGTCTCAAACTCAGAGATCTGCCTGCCCCTGCCTCCTGAATGTTGGGATTAAAGGCGTAAACCACTGTTGCCCCACAGGACTTAATTTCATGGACTTAATCTTTAAGTTGGCTGTGGTACACGTCAGCTCTTGGGAGAATGGGGCAGGCTGACTCGGGGGAGAGCAGTGTGAGGAGACGCTTTTAGAAACAGACAAATATTGACAACAGAAATCACAAATTAGATGCCAATCATCTAAAAGAAAAAAAACCCAAAACAACAGAAGCATCATTTTAAATGCCATCTATGAGCACGTCAGAGTGTAGTGTTTTGTTCTTATCATGTCTAAACCATGCTCACTCTGGCTAGGGAGATGCCTCAGTAGTAGGTGAGTACCTGCCTGTAACCCTGGTGCTGACAAAGCAGAGACAGGGGGATTCCCAGAGTTTGCTGGCCAACTTTCTCTAGCCATCCGTGAGCTCTGGGTGTAGTGAGAGAACCTGTCTCAACCAAACAAAATGGAGAAAATAGGAGATACTCTAGGTTAGCCCCTGACCTCCGCCTGCATGTGCACACAAACTATAAACATAAAATTTAAAAATCATGCTCTTTTTAAAATTTTCCCAACATAAAACATTTCTCAGATGATTATCTCTAGAAAACTGTTATTGGTTTTTGATATGGACATATATACACACCTAAAAATACATATAAATATGTATATATTTCAAAGCTTTGTTGTATATATTAATACTTTAATTAGGATTATATGCATAACATAAAGCTCACCACCTAACCATTTCAAGAATAGTTAAGAATGCAGCTGCAAGGCTGAGCATGTATAGATAAGCATGTTCAGTTTCAAACTATTCTCAAACCAATTTCCTGAGCTTTTCTATCATGCAAAACAAAAGCACTGCCATTAAATGGCTCCCCCTCTCCCTTTCCTCTAGGCACTGGTAACCACTGTCCGGCTAGGTCTCTGTGTAGATGCCTCATGGGACTCAGTTATTTCACTCAGTATAAAGGGGAATGGGACAGAAGGCCACCAAGTAAAGACCTGGAGGGGAAGGTCTCCTGCAGTACAGCCTGCAGACACAGTCAAGATACCTTCAGCAGAGTGTGGGCGTCTTCTTTGCTGGAGTGTCCATCCACTCGGGTGACCCTGTACTCCAACCACTGCTGAACGATTGCCTTCTCTTCTGGGGTGCTCCCCAGCAAGTGTTCTTTATTGGCTAGCTTGACTAGATGGGTCGCGATGGTAGCCAATCCCATTAGACTGGGACCATTGTTTGTTTGCAGAACTGGAACCTTAAAAAGAAAAAAAAATTAAAAACAAAGACTAAAATCCCCAATTTTTGGAAATGCTCTATAATACTAAATTATGTATTAGGACACCAGTGATCATAGGATTTATAATTTAATGGCATGCTGGATGATGTAACCAAAATTCAGAACCAGGAGAATACAACATGAAAAAACAGAAACCACAATACTTTATTAATTTCACTCACGATTCCCCACACTTGGTCACAGGTAGAGGCCCATGCCTATAATCCCAGCAACCTGGGAGGCTGAGGCAAGAGGATTTCAAGTTTCAGGCCAGCCTGGACTACATAGGGAGACTCTGCCCCCAAAACGAAAAAACAAGAAAAGAGATTGCCCTTATCCATAAACCAAATAACACCTGCTTAAGCGATTAGATTATACAGCTTCTTGAAATTTAAAACCTTATTGGTTTAGTAAAATAAGTCTATATATTTATTCTTTGTGGTGTTGGGGATAGAACCCAGGGCCCTCCCTGTTCTGAGCCACAGCCCCTGCCCCATAAAAGTTTCTTACTTAAGCAAAGCCTATAGACGTTTGAGGAGACTCTGCCCCAGGGCCTCAGCAACCCTGGCCTGTGCCTTGTACCAGTTCTCTTGAAGCAGCTCTAAAACCACAACAGGGGAGTAGCCAGCTTGAGCTACTTGTGCCAGCAAGCAGATGTTTCCTTCTGGGGGAGTGATGCTCATCACCTCTCCGTGGAACCACTTACTCGGGGGAGACTGTGCGAAACGTAACCTTCCCATGACCCAACATGCCAGGCTCTGAGAACTCTCAGAGACGTCACCTACAACCAACTTTGGAACCCTTACAAGACAAAGGAAACAGGTTTCTTTCCCCCTTTATAGGCTGTAAATAATAAGAACGAGGACTACTTGTTTGCTTGGTTTTCTTTTAAACTTAATTTTTTTATTTTATGTATATGGGTGTTTTGCTTGCCTTGTAGTCTGTGCACCACAAGCGCGCCTTGGAGACCAGAAGAGGGCCTTGGGTTCTCTGGAAAATTAAAAAACCATCCCTGGTGGAGGTATTAACTAGGACCTGGGTGTGGTGGTGCACACCTTAAGATCAGCACTCCCAGAGGCAGAGGGACCTCTATGGTTTCAAGGCCAGTTTGCCCTAAGGGTGTGATCCAGGGCTGCCAGGGCCAAAGAAACCCTGCCTCAAAACCCAAACAAACAAACAATCTCCCTCTTCCTCTGGGCCATTCCTCACTGTATTCCTTCCCAATGCTTGCTCTGTTGGGCTCTTAATTGCTGGTGACTGTCCCTCATACTAAGTAATCTTCGAAAGCAATATTCATGTCTTGGCAAATTTCCAAAGTCAAACGTGGGCATAGTGGCTGATGCAAACAAAACGGGTGAAGACAGAGAACCTCATCACCCCTGGGAAGGCTGGCCTTTGCAGCCTATCACAGAGGCTTAACCTTTCCGGTGTCACTTTAAGTTAGTGTAAACCCCACAATACTGCTTCGTTTTGGACAAAAATTTAAGCTGTACCTAATGCAAAAACATTAGGGCCCAAACAAGAATAAGTCATCTGGAACCACTCCCCCAAATACACATTCAAATTGGGTTTCCCACTACCATTCTTCCTCTAGTACTGTCTTTCCTGGGTAAATAATGTTATAATCAACTCATTTCCAACACCCTAAAAAATCGGAATCCTTACATCTCACCAGGAGCCTCACAGTCCCACACCGGGTAACTTCAATTCTCCGCACACTGCATATCTAAGCCAATGTGTCCTCAGAAAGAGCAGGGCCCCTTCCTTGTTCTCTTCGCCAAGAGGATTCCAGGAATCACTCCGTACTGTTCGCCTGCAGGGCGAGTCCCCGGCCACATACCCGCCCTGCCCCATCCCCTTTGACTGATCGTAAGGTGGTCGCTGAATAAAAGGAGCACTCTCGGCTATCGTCCGCCTACAGCGATCTCAACCCACGGCTCTGCCCACGCCTCCCGAACCGGCTTTCTGCTCCCGGGCGGGGGATGATGACATTTATCTGGAGGTCCAGACCGAGCCCTGCGGCCCATCCCGCACGCACGTGGGGCGCAGCGCCCATTCTCGAGCTCCGGCCGATTCTACTCTCGAGTCCCGGTAGGCTCCGGGTCAACTCTCCACTCTCCCACCGGTGCCCCGCCTCACCTGTCGCTCGCCCTGAGCGCTGTACTTATTTCCCGGCCTCAGTCCCAGAGACTTCTCCAGTAGCTTCAGCTCCGCGGCCGCCGCCATCTTCCGGCCCAGCTCCTGGTGGGGGCGGAACCCGAAATGCTAAGGCATTGATAGAGCAGGAAGTCCGGCCCCCACGCATGTGTCCCACGATTGGCTGGATGGACGGCCAGCGCGCCTGCGCAAAGGGGCGGGTCTTAATAAAGGGCGGGGCCCAGCAACGTTCTGAGACAGGTGCTTTGCTTTGCAGGGTGTGGAGGAAACTTTTCCCAAGAAAAGCATGGAGTCCAGATAATTTGACAGAACAGTCTATCAAAATTTTAAAAACTGAATCATTGCAATGCTTGTAATACTATTGTAGAACATAGAAGAAAAGTTTAGGCGGTTTGTTTTAAAAATATAAAACATCAATTCCCAAACCCATCACAGAGTTCTCCAAATAAGAAAACTCTAGACCAATCTCAGTTAAAAATATAGACGAGGGCCAGTGATCAAGCAAGGTTTGAATGAAGATGGGCCTATAGGCTCATAGGGGGTGGCACTATTAGGAGGTGTGACCTTGTTAGGAGTAGGTGTAGTATTGGAGGAAATGTATCACTGGGGATGGGCTTTGGGTTTCAGATGCTCAAACCAGGCCCAGCATTTTTCTCTCTTCCTGCTGCTTGCCGGTCCAGGTGTAGACTTCTCCGACTCCTCCAGAAACACATCTGCCTGTGTGCCTCCATGCTTCCCACGATAATGGACTAAATGTCTGAACTGTAAACCAGCCCTAATTAAATATTTTCCTTTATAAGAGTAGCTATGGTCATAGTGTCTCTTCACAGCAATAGAAACCTTAACTAAGACAAATGTGAAACATTTTGAAGCATCCTTGGTTAAGTTCCGAGCTTCTCACTTAGTTATACTGTGTTACTCTGGAGTAGATAATCACTAGAATCATGTGTTTTGAAGCAAGAAGCCAAACTGACCCCATTAACAAACTGTGTAGTTTCATATTTTGAAAATTCAATCAAGGGGGAAATTACAAACAAAAAGAGAATTTATAAAAGTAGCAAACAGAGGAACAGTATTTACAAACCAGTAGTAAGAAGTGAAGAAGATCCTACTTACACTTAAATGTAAAATCTCAAAAATCACATTCAAAGTTAACCTGTTCTAACTGGTTATGTGACTAATGGTATAAATGCACAATGCTTCAAAATTGGAATTGAAAAAATGGACAGTACTGCCATATAGATATCAACCTTCATTCAGTTACATGGGCTTTTTCTTTTTTCTTTTTGTGTGGGGTGCTCAGGAGCAATCCCAGGATATACTAGGCATGTGCTCTACCACTGAGCTATATCCCAAGTCTTGAGATGGACTTTTTAGACATATGCATTTTTATGTATTTATTTATTAATATGTGGGGTTCACTCCTGTAACACAGTACAGGTATGGCGGTCAGAGGACAACTTGGAGAGCCTATTATCTTTTTTCATCACATGGGTTCTGGGCATCAAACTCAGGTTATCAGGTAAGTGCCATTACCTGCCAGCCTGAAATGGACTTAAAATTATTTTTATTTGTAAGTGTGTGTGTATGTTTGCCTGTGTATGTAGGTGTCTGGGAAGCTAAAGACTGAGATCCCCCGAAACTGAAGTTATAGGCAGTTGTAAGCTGCGTGACAAGGCTGCTGGGAATTTCACTCATGTCCTCTGCAAGAGCAGTTGGTCCTCTTAATCGCTGAGTCATCTCTTCTGCCCCCCCCACCAGGTGGACTTTTACCAAACAGTGTTTGCTAGCTTCACACTGATAAACTCTAAGTGTATGAAAAGCTCACCTGTACAAAAAGTGAAAGCTCACAAGCACCAGGCAAGACTGTGAGGGGCTTTATCTATAGCATGGGGGAAACTCCGAATCATGAATTCAGATCCAAGCACAATCATAAATATGACTGCCATATCTGACTGTGTCAAAATAGAGGCTCAGGTGGAGACGTGGCTCAGTGGATAAAATGCTTGCAGCATAGGCTTGAGGGCCAAAATGTGGATCTGGCTATGGTTTCCCAGGATATGCAATCCCAGCCCACCTCCTTCCAGATGCAAGACAAAGAATGAGTTCTCAGAAGCAGGCAGGCCAGCTAGCCTGGTGTGAGCAGCAGTGCACAGCTACAGAAATAAGGAAGTCTTAAGTAGTTATAAAAAAGTCACGGGGCTGGAGAGATGGCTCAGAGGTTAAGAGCACTGACTGCTCTTCTAGAGGTCCTGAGTTCAATTCCCAACAACCACATGGTGGCTCACTGCCATCTGTAATGAGATCTGGTGCCCTCTTCTGGCATGCAAGCATACATGGAAGGAATGTTATATACATAATAAATAAATAAATCTAAAAAAAAAAGAAAAAAAGATGAAAAAAAGTCATGCACGAAATAAGAGGGTCAGAGCTGGGTGGTGGTGGCGCACACCTTTAATCCCAGCACTTGGGAGGCAGAGGCAGGTGGAGCTCTGTGAGTTCAAGGCCAGATGGTCTACAGAGCGAGTTCGAGGACAGCTGGAGCTACACACAGAGAAACTCTGTCACAAAAAAACAAAATGGGGCAGAGGAGGACTCAGGAGAAAAACTTGCTACCATGGTAATCTATAATAGTATAAAAGTCTGGAATCTGTAATGTGTGAATGGATGCTTAAAAAAGAAAAAAGAACCAATGGAACCGAATAGAAGACCCGGATATCAATCCACACATTTTCGAACACCTGATACTTGATAAAGAAGCAAAAAATATCAAATGGAAAAAGAAAGCATATTTAACAAGTGGTGCTGGCATAACTGGATAGCAACATGTAGAAAAATGAAAATAGACCCATATCTATCACTATGCACAAAAGTCCAAATGGATCAAAGACCTCAACATAAAGCCAGCCACACTGAACCTTATAGAAGAGAAAGTGGGAAGTACACTTGAACGCATTGGCACAGGGAACCACTTCCTAAATAGAACCCCAGCAGCACAGACACTGAGAGAAACAATTAATAAATGGGACCTCCTGAAACTGAAAAGCTTCTGTAAAGCAAAGGACACGG
>PVIU01006832.1:0-97605 GCA_004026605.1 Ondatra zibethicus
AGCTGGAGAGATGGCTCAGAGGTTAAGAGCACTGGCTACACTTCCAAAGGTCCTGAGTTCAATTTCCAGCAACCACATGGTGGCTCACAACCATCTGTAATAAAATATGGTTCTCTCTTCTGGCCTGCAGGGACATATGCAGGAAGAAGAAGAAGAAGAAGAAGAAGAAGAAGAAGAAGAAGAAGAAGAAGAAGAAGAAGAAGAAGAAGAAGAAGAAGAAGAAGAAGAGGACGACGATGACAGCTTTGGACATTGTCAGACTCACACATCAGAAACGTCTCTGAAATGGTGCTGACCACAACCGTTGTATCTTCAAACATCTCTTGAAGTGGGCTACTCAGTTTGAGCCAGACTCAGATTCTAGTTCATGTAATTACAGTGAGATTAGCGTTTGCGCTTCCTGTCAGTGCACAACCCGATATATGGCTATAAAATCTGGTGTCTGGGATCTGCATTAACATCCTATCCTAATCATTTCTATGGCAAATACTCCTGGCAGATGATTTTTAAGCTTCCTTATTCTATTAAGCCTTTCCCATCACATTATGAGTTGAAGTTTGATGCATTTTGAAGGCGGAAGCATTTCCCCCCTCTCTTCTTTTCGGCAGCAGTGACACATTTTTGCCCTACTGATTTTAAGAATTTGTTCTTTTTATACACTGTCTTGGTCTTAATCTTTTTGTGTCATCAGACCACAGTATAGTTTCTGAAGGCATTCTACCAATGTTTGCTTGATGAGTCACGAATCTGATGAACGAGTACAAGCTTATTATAGAAACAGTGGAAAAATAAGCAAGCACGGAACAAAATAAGAACTATCTACAGGCTCACCACTTGGCATTAATTTCAGGTAAGATTTTATCTATTGCCTTTCGGTCTTTTGGTATTCACACATTTCTACCCAACTGTGGTCATAGTCTTCTCAAAATGGGAAAGCAAATTCTCTTAACACCAAACATCTTTATAACTATGGGCTTCTGTGTCTTTGTGAGCATTTATTCTCCCTACAGTAGAGCTGAGGACTTTGGGGCTCAAAGAACTTGAAAAAAGTCCCAAGTCAGGACTGGTGAAATGGTCCCTGGTATGGATATTCTGATGTGATGGATGTAGTGCAAGAATTCAGGGAATCGATTGTAAATGGATATTCAGTGTTTCTTTTTATTTTTCTTTTTGTTGTGCGTGCGTATGTATACGTGCTTATGTGTACATGCCTATGTCCATGTGTGTGCATGCATGTGTACATATGCGTGTGCACATGTGCATAAATGGATGCGTGCATGTGGGTACATGCCTATGTGCATGTGTGTACATATGTGTGCATGTATGTATGTGTGTGCTTGGGTGTACATTTGCACATGCAGGTGCGTGTGAAGGTCAGAGACTGATGTTCAGATATTTTTCTCAATCACTTTTCTACATTGTTGTTGTTGTTATTATTATTTAGTGAGGTAGGCTCTCTACTAAACCTAAAGCTTGCTGTTTCGGCTACAGTAGCAAGCTAGCAAGCCCAAGATCCTGCAGTCTTTACTCTATGATTCTGAGGTTATGGAGACACCACCCTGTGCAGCTTTACTCTGTTCTGGGGATCTGAACCCAGGTCCTCATGCTTATACAGCAAGTGCTGAGCACACTGAGTTATTTCCCTAGCGTGATAACATTTCTCAAACACCAACTACACACCGGTGACTATTCAAGGAACTTACAGTTATCATTTTATTTAATCTTCACAAAAAAAACTTGTGAGTTAGGTCCTAGCAACATTTCCAGTGAGCAGATAACTCACTGAATATATGAGAAAGTAATGACCCAACATCATATATCCAAAAATGTTTTACATTTGGGATTTGGCTACAAACAGGCTGATTTCAAACTCATGCTGTGAGCCTGACCCCCAAACACTACCACACAGCTTTATGCAGCTCCTAGAGTTGGTAGACACGCCAGGGAAATATCAGAGAGATTTTGGGAACAGATGTTAGTATGTCACAAACTTCATACTTAGAAGTTAGCTAAAGGGGATAATTAGCAAAGGGCACTGGGAAGATGCAAAAGGAAGGGCAGCTTCGTTTCAAACATTGTCATCTGTTGACTGAAAAGTACATCACTGTTGTTTATTATTGAAATAGTTTAAAATAATCACATTTGAAGGTCTAATTACAAATGACTTAACATTATTTTAAAATGTACTCAAACAATTTCTAACCATGTTCCTCAATACAATTATCTTAAACAATTCAACAAGGATTTGTTAGCAACTACCATATTGAGTTGAATTATATTAGACTTTAGTGGATATTTATTTATCCATTGGATATTTCTTATTTCTACATTTGAATGGCAGTTTTATTTCTCTAAAATGCATTCATGTATACTTTCTCATTTATTAGATCCGTCTCTGTGCAGCTGACCAGGAATAAGCACGTGAGCTAAGTTGGAAAACCAGGAGCCACCACTTATTGCTAGTCACCCCCATGCCATTGGTATTTCTTGAGCTCTTACTCTGGGCTCGTCTGTGTTTGGCACTAATGATACATCAATGAACACGACAGATGGTCCTAGACGCCTTCACATGCACGGTCTGAAAAGCACATCAAGCATTGAATATGTGTGCATGCACACAGAGATACACGCTTACAAACTGCAGAACGCCAACACTTACCCATCAGGAAAGAAAAATGACGTGACCTGTAAAAATGAGCTATATTTCCTAAGAGGGCTGGCATCAGATCAGTCTGTTTAGTAATCTTTTATTTCAGAGCTGGGCGGAGCAGCATTATTCCAGATAGTCATCCCTGCCAGGTGGTGAGATGTGGTTTTACTTTCCTTTCAGTGTTTTCTTCAGGCATTTCTCTGCTTTCCCGTTGTGTGTGTCTTTCTAACTGTGGTGGGAGCTTTTTGGGGGTAGGTTCATCCTAGTGGTCAACTGATAAAGGAAAGGAATCTAGGAATCTATGAGTGGTGATAGCTAGCTGGCCAAAGCATTGTGTCTTGGTTATTTTTCTATTGCTCTGACAAAACACCACGACCAAGGCAAATTCTAAAAGAAAGAGTTTATTGGAGGCTTGCTTACAGTTTCAGAGGGTCACAGTCCATGAGGACCATGGCAAAGGATAGCATCCATCTGGCGGGCAGGCATGGTGCTAGGGCGGCAGCTGAGTGCTCCCATCCTATCTGTAAGTTGGAGGCAGAGGGAGAGAGAGACAGAGTAGGCTTTTTGAAAACGTCACGCCACACTTTCTCCAGCAAGGCTACACCTCCTAGTCAAGCTCCATCAGTGTCTTCAACAGAGTAGTAATAAAAACAAGCAAGCAAAAAACAGAAAACAAAACAAGAATCCAAAAACAAAACAACAAAACCTACAATCTTTTGAGTAGCCACTCCAGAGGTAGACTACTGTGGACATTCACTTTACACTGTTGATTTATCTATGTATGAAATGTCAAAAGAGATTGTACTTTTATGAAATTCAAAATGTTTGACCATGTGCTTTTTGTTTTATTTCCATATGCAAATGCTTTTCACACTTCACAGTGAGATCTGTGCTCACGGCTCAGCACTGAAACCATGGCTCAGCCAGACTCTGGCAGGCCCTTTAAGGAGGAATAAACAAGAGTTTGTGTGATAAGAAAAGAAAAAGCCAATTGCACAATTTTTGGATATGGAGGAAAAAGAAATCTCCAAGAAATATGCCATTTTAGAAAGAAAAAGCATAAACTTAGTTTATTCTCAGGTGTAAATGGAAAACATATGCATAGCATAATAACCCAAATCAGTATTAATCCTTAGCAGCTAGAGAGATAGTCAACTAAAGCTATTTAAGAGGTAAAAAATGTATTTTACATGTTATGAATAAGACAAAGAAAATAGTAATAATATTCATTTGACCTCAGAGGCTGATAGGATTAGGCCTGGTTGGTACTTTTATTGATGAAATAATAACAATGATGATAATAATAATTAGCTACAGTGATAGACTACCAACAGAGAATAGTTCCTCAGGAATCAGTGTAGAATGGGAAAGGGAAGTGTGTTGCTGGGATTTAAGTTCAAGTGAGAAATATAAACTAAAGCTGATGAGGCTCTATAAGAAGAATATGCTTATCACTAGGTTACATGTATCTCTCTCTCTCTGTGTGTATCTATATATCTACATATATCTATATCTATATATCTCAGTGTATGCTAAGGGACTAACCATTATATGTATTGTATTGTAATAGATCTTGTTTCATAAGCACATATTTCAAATTCAAAATTGCTTTACTTCTGCCATAATTCTTAATGCTTTTATTGTAGTTAGGAAGTCAATTAATGACCATTCCCAGCACAGGGAAACTATTCTTTCATTATTTCCACTTAATTGACAAATATTTATTGGGTGCCTACTATTCTTGGTTCTTGAAACTTAGCAAGCAAATGCGACAAGGCAAAAAAAAAAGCCAAACAAACAAACAAAAACCCTCTGTGATCTTTAATCTCTACATTCTATTCTAGAGACAGATAACTAAAAACAAAAACAAACAACAACAAAACAGTTTAACTAAAATATATAGAGTAAGTGGCAACCAGATAAAACAAACAAGCTACTAAAACCAGGTAGGGAGGGTCAGTGCCAGTTTTAAGTGGAATGGCCTGGGACGGGCTCAAGAAGTGGTGTGGGTGATGTCAGAGTAAAGCCTTGTAGGACATGAGAGAGGGGCTGTGTGGTTGAATACTGATCATCAACTCGACAGGATTGAGACTCAGTGAAGAGACTGGGCATGCCTACTAATTGAGGTATAAAGATTTTCCCTAAATGCAAAGTACCATTCGGTGGGCAGGGGCCTGGACTGAATGAAAATTAGAAAGTGAGCTGAGAACTTCTTGACTGGGATGCAATGTGACCGGGTACCTAGTCTTCTGCTGCCAAGCTTTCTAGTCCATAATGGCCAGTATAGCCTGTATCCGTAAACTATAAACCACAAGGAACCCTTCCTTTCTTAAATTTGTTTTCCCAGATATTTATTTCATCACAGCAGTGCTAAAAGTGACTAATTCAGGGGCCTTACAGCCATCAAGGGGGGAGGCATTTTCCAGGTGGAAGACACAGGGAACCTATGCCCCTGCACAGGCAGGTGCAGTCCCCAGGGTCTGAAGGAGAGAGAGAAAGGCATGGTGGTTGGAGTGCGTAGAGAAAGGAGAAAGGCTTCACGATGGTGCCAGCTTTTACCTTCAGTCCGATGGGGATCCAGGAGAAGGCCTGAGTGGGAGCCTCTTGACTGAATTACATGCAGGTGGTTGACCGTGTCTGGCAGAGAGCGGATGACAGGGGAACAGAAGCGGGAGAAGAGTGATGTTCTTAAGCTCGGCTCACAGCTTAAGCCGAGGCATTCTCCATGGAAACAGCAAGTGGCTGGACCAGGGATCAAATTCTGGATATTTTCTGAAAACAGAGCTGACAGAGTTTGCTGACGGATTGGATGTGGGCTTTGGGAGCAGGAGGGAGGAATCAAGAAAGAAGAATTTGAGGTTTTTGACCTGAGCAACTGGAAGGATAACGTTGACATGGACTGAGATGGAAAAGACTGTGGGAAGGAACAGGTTAGGGAGACAACAAGGATGAAACTGGACATGTTGACTTTGGAAGCATATTATATTTCCAGTTGAAAACATTAGACACGTACTTGGGTACAGACAGCTTGCCTTCTGAAAACTCCGGGCTGGAAACAGAATGTAGGCTGATTGAAAACAGAGTATTCTTGAGGTCACTCCCACAGTAAGCAGAAGATAGAAAGACAAGACAGAGCCGGGAAGGCTAGCCTGTGAGATAGAGACCCACATAAAGGATGGTGTCCTTAGCCTCAGGAACGAAGATTGGGAGGCCGTGTCCAGTGAAGGAGGAAGATGAGGAGATACCACTCACTGTCTGGAATCCATGGGAAGAAACGTGGGAAAAGACTGGTCAAAAATGAAACATCATCCCCATAGTTTCATCATGAGGACACCTATGGAGTTTAGCACTTCGTCAGTGGTGACCTTGAATATGAGCAATTTTGATAGAGTCATAGGATTAGATTGTACCAGGGCTGGATTCCTATATTCTGTTTGGAAATGTCTGAGATAGACACCCCTCATATTCTCTAAGCAAAAGACATAAAACATATTTTGGATATTGAGGCAGAAACAGCATGGCCCGTGGCTGGCATTTCAGTCCCTACCTGTGTCAGGCATGTGCTAAAGTACTTTACATGTATGATTTTATTTGACTCTTCACATTATAAATATGAATTATTACAAGATCTCAATTGCATAAATGAGAAAATGGAAGTGTATAGATTTTTATGAGCTTTAAAAAATGATCCTGCGGCTAAGTGGTAGAGATGAGGACTGGGGGGCATTTGCTAAGCTTCTAATCTGATTAATCATTTTGTTTCCAAGCTATATTAGTTGCTTTTTGGAAATAAATCTTATTCATTGAAAATTAAAAGTGTATTTTTGGAGAATGACTTTTGGTTTTGGTGTCTATGTGTGCGCCTGTGTGTTTGTCTGCATATGCAGGTGTATTGCACATGGAGGCCAGAGGTCAACCCTGGCCACTGCTACCTCTTTGTTTTTTGAGATAGGATCTCCCTATGGCCTGGGGCTAGATCAGGAGGCCAGCAGGCCCAGGGATCAGGTTGTGTCTAGCCCTCCAGTGCAGCGATGGCCCCAAAGCTCAGGTTCTGAAGCTTGCAGGGCACGTACTCTGCCAGCTGAGCCACCTCCTCAGCCTCTCGTATTTTGGTTGCAATAGGAGTTTGTTTGGAAGAAACTCATGTACATTCCTTTGATGTCTATTCTTAAAAACGGGACCAAAAAGCCATTGGCCTCAATATGTTCATGTTCACAATGTTCCTGTGAGGTAGATATTATTTTTATCCCAATTTTACATATGGATGGATGCTAGAGTTGGGTTTAGTGAAGTCGCATAAACTGCTTAAAGTCGCAGGGATTCTAAGAATTGACCCCATGTCCTCTGAAATTACATTCCATGCTCTTTCCACTACAACATGCATGTAAATTTAGTTAATTCCCAGGCTCAGCTTGAAATATTATATCTTTACTCATCTGTGTAAAATTGATTTCTCTCATTTGATGCACCATTATAACTCTGACAGCTGGTGCCGTGGGGGCCATGATTTTCGGAAGCATGTATGCACGCATGTTTTAATTAGACTTGTTTTCTCTGGGAAGCCACATGAGTTGAATTTTTCCTTTATTAAGATTTTATGTAACACAGCAGAAGGAAAGGCAGGTTTGCTGCATATTTAGTTATGTCTTTCACAGTTCTCTCTCTTTGGGGGACATAGCTAGGCCTGATGCTGTTGGTGAGCTGCAGTGAACACAGATGGGGACAGAGACTTCTGGAGTTTGCTGTGAGTTGGGCTCGGGAATGTGTCATTGTTTTTCGAGAATGACTTTTAGACCTTTCCATTGGACCTTGATCTCAGATTATACCCACAATATATTTATTGATTTCTTTATACTAGTACGCACTTGCCATTTTTACTTTCGGTCAAGCCCTATGGCTGATTGAAAATGTGAATATAGGTGCTGGAGAGATAGCTAAATCTGTGAAGTGCTTGCCTTGCAAGCACAGGACATGAGTTTGGTCCCCAGAAAAGAAGCCAGATGTAGAACATGAAGCTGGGTGGGTAGAGAGGTGGGAAGAACTGGGGAAGCATGATTAGGATCACCCTACACTATACTAAATCCTCAGATAATTAATATTTTTCTTTTGGTTTTGGTTTTCTGAGATGACATTTCTCTGTGTAGTCTTGGCTGTCCAGGAACTCACTTTGCAGACCAGGCTGGCCTCGAACTCACAGAGATCTGCCTGTCTCTGCCTCCTGAGTGCTGGGATTAAAGGTGTGCGCCACTGCCACCTTGATAATTTATATGTTCTTTTAAAGTTGGATGTGGATGGTGCATGCTTGTCATTCTAGCACTGGAGAGGTGGAGACAGGTGGATGCCTGGGGCTCTCTGGACAGTTGGCTTAGATTACTTGGTGAATTCTAGTTTTAAGAAAGAATGGGGAATGGCTGCCAAGAAATGACATTTAAGGTTTTCCTCTGGCTTTCATGTGCTTTTGTACACACAATCATGGACATCTACATCAACACATGCTCTTGTACCCACACAAACACGCGCATACACACATACAGAATGCAATTATGATAACCCAGTCATGTGTCTAAAATTCTTTAATAGCTACCCCTTTCATGAAAATACAACACCAAGTCCGGACCATAACCCGCAGGACTCAGCATGACTCAATTCCCTCCCATTGTCCTCCCACCAGCACATCTTTGGCTTTGTTACAACTCACCATATCTTGGTGTCCTTTGAAGTCTTCCACTTCTATACAGGCTCACACACTTCTAGTTCCTTTTCTAGAACATTCTCTCCTCTACTTAGGTGTGTTACCTCTGCAGAGACCTCCCCTGACCACCCAATCTAAAGTGGGCTCCTCTATGACTTTGCACAGCAGTCATTACAATTCAGAGTTACGTTTTGTTTGTAAGTTTATTTTGCATCACCTATCCTGGCACACATGTAAGCCACCCTGGCACAATTTCAGTTTTGAGCTACTACTGCCTGATATTAAATACATGTTCAATAACATCTAGAATAAATGAGGGCCATTTTGAAATCTGTGTTCTCAGCATAAGGTATACCAAAACTGCCTGATGTTCAGTTTGGACCATCACCCTTAGCACTGCGATGGCATCAAAAAATTAGTGGGTGGCAGAAAGTAGGTATGCATAATTGGCATGGATACAACAGGATGCTTCTGGGAGAGATGCCACCTGTCTGATCTTCTGTTATAATTCACTGACTACCTTAAAGGCATTTAATCTATAGGGAAAGAGTATCAAAGGATTTGGGTTAGATACTACATTCAACATTTTTTTTTAAAAAGATAAACTTATTTATTTACTTTACATCCTGACCACAGCCTTTTCCCTCTTCCAGTAACTCTCCATCTCCCCTCTGATTCTTCCCCAGTCCACTCCTCTTCTGTCTCTGCCTAGGAAAGGGCAGGTCTCCATGAGTAGCAACAAAACATGGCTTACCAAATTGCAGTAAGACCACCTCCTCATGCGCCAAGGCTGGGTAAGGCAACCAAGCATGAGGGGTAGGATCCCAAAAGCCTATAAAAGAGTCAAAGACAGTCCCTGTTCCCACCATCAGGAGACCCACAAGAGGACCGAGTCATATAACTGTACAGCCCTCCTATATACAAACTATAAACAGGCTGTGAAAGAATCCAGAGATTCAAAACCTTTATTACAATAGCCTCACTAATATAAAATATCTTGGTGTAACTCCAAGCAAGCAAATGAAAGATTTGTATTGCAAGAACTTCAAGTCTTTGAAGGAAGAAATTGAAGAAGATATCAGAAGATGGAAAAATTTTCCATGCTCATGGATTGGTAAGATTAATATAGTAAAAATGGCCATCCTGTCAAAAGAAATCTACAGATTCAATGCAGTCCTCATTTAAAAAATCCCAATACAATTCTTTATAGACCTTGAAAGAACAATATTCAACTTCATATGGAAAAACAAAAATCCAGGATAGCTAAAATAATCTTGTGCAATAAAAGAACTTCCAGAGGTATCACTTCCCCTGTTTTCAAGTTCTACTACTGAGTAATAATAATAAAAACAGCATGTTATTGGTATAAAAACAGACAGGTGGATCAATGGAATTGAATCAAAGACACAGTCATAAATCCACATATGTATGGACACCTGATATTCAACAAAGAAACCAAAGTTATACAACAGAAAAAAGAAAGCATCTTCAACAAATGGTGCTGGCCTAACTGAATATCTGCATGTAGAAGAATACATATTGATCTATATTTATCACCTTGCACAAAACTCAAATCCAAGTGGACCAAAGACCTTAACATAAATCCAGATATGCGGAACATGATAGAAGAGAAATTGGGAAATAATCTTGAATGTGTTGGCACAGGAGACAGCTTCCTGAACAGAACACCAATAACACAGGTACCAAGAATGACAAATAAATGGAACCTCATGAAATTGAAAAGTTTTTGTAAAGCAAAGGACACCATCAACAGGACAAAACAGAGCCCACAGAAAGGGAAAAGATCTTCACCAACCCCACATCCAACAGAGGGCTTGTTTCCAAAATATATAAAGAACTCAAGAAACTAGATATCAACAAACCAAATAATCCAATTAAATGGGGTACATAACTAAACAAAGAATTCTCAACAGAAGAATCTCAAACGGCCAAGAAACACTTATGCCATCATCCTTAGCCATCAGGGAAATGCAAATCCAAACAACTCTGAGATTCCATCTCACACCTGTCAGAATGGCTAAAATCAAAAAGCAAAAGCAACAGCTCATGCTGGAGAGGATACAGAGCAAGGGGAACACTTCTCCACTGCTGGGGGAAGTGTAAGCTCATACAACTGCTTTGGAAGTCAGTGTGGTGATTTCTCAGAAAACTGGGAATCAATTTATCACAATAGCAGCTATGCCTCTCTTGGGCATATACCAAAGGATATTTAATCACACCACAAGGAGACTTGCTCAACTGTGTTCATAGTAGCTTTATTTGTAACAGCCAAACCTGGAAACAGCCTAGATGTCCCTCAACTGAGGGATGGATAAAGAAGATGTGGTACATTTACACAATGGAGTATTACTCAGTTGTTAAAAACAAGGACACCAGGAAATTTGAAGGCAGATGGATGGAACTAGAAAAAAATCATCCTGAGTGAGGTAACCCAGACCGAGAAAGACAAACATGGTATGTACTCACTCATAAGTGGATATTAGCTGTAAAATAAAGACTAGCCATGCTACAATCTACATTCAACATCCACAATCAAGAAACTGAGATATGGAACCACAGACTTCCACTCTCCCTCCTCTCCTCCAGTCCAGTTCCCGTGTCTCACTTCCAGCTCCCTATCAGATCACCTGCTGTGGCTTCCCCTTTCCACCACCCCCATTTCCAGTGGATCAAACAGATCTCCTCTAACCTTCCCTCTCCCAACTTCAGCAGGCATTCTTTGGGAACTCAGGCCAAGCCAGCCAGGGAGGCAGGGAGGCTACCTGCAGATCCTCACCTTTCCCCCACTCTTCCAAATCACACCCCATCCCAGTCTCTTCCCCAGCTCTGTAGTAGACTTTCTTGCTGTGGCCTCTCCACACTCTCTGCCCCTAGTACTAGGGGAGTAAGCAGGTCCTTGGGTGGAATTCCTGCTTTTCTCCCTCCTGTGAAGCTGCCCAGCCTTCTAGCCCATCCCCATTCCTATCAGCTCCCAATACCTAGAAACACATTCTAACCAGAACCCTCAGTGGCCACATCTGGCAGGATCCCAGAAGAATTTCTTACCAGCCGACACCCAGCTCACCGCACTCTCCTAAGAACTGGAGAGGGCAACGGAAACCAAGGAAGAAAACACTTACCCAACAAAGACAAGAGCAGCCAGATAGTAGCACCTAGCCCTACAGTCATCTCAAACTCAGATGCCTAGATGTCAGCATAAAAACAGGATCGGAACAGCCAAGACAACATGTCTCTACTAGAGCCCAGAAACCCTACTACAGTAGACTCTGAGAAATACAATATAGTTGAAATATAAGACAAGAATCTTAAAATGCCTGTTATGAGTATGACAGAGATCTTTAAAGAGGAAATGAAGAAATCTCTTAAAATCTATGAAAACACAAACAAGGAGTGGAAGGAAATTAATAAAAGCAGTTCAAGACCTGAAGGTGGAAATAGAATCAATAAAGAAAACTCAAACTGAGGGAAATCTGGAAATGATAAATTTAGGAACTCAAACAGGAGCTTCAGTGGCAAGCCTCAATAATGGCAGGCAAAAGATGGAAGAGAGAATCTCAGGCATTGAAGACATGGTAGAAGAAATGGATCCCTCAGTCTAAGAATGTTAAATTTAAAAAACTCCAGGTATGAAACATCCAGGAAATCTGGGATATCATGAAAAGACATAGAAAAAGGGAAAGAAACCCAGTTCAAAGGCACAGAAAATATTTTCAACAAAATCACAGAAGAAAACTTCCCCAACCTAAAGAAGGATGTGCCTATCAAAGTATAAGGAGCATACAGAACACCAAAAAGACTGAACCGAACAGTTATTTCCCTTGGCACTTACAAACCAGAACACTAAATGTACAGAACAAAGAAAGACTTTTAAAAGCGGCCAAAGGAAAACACTAAGTAACATATAAGGGCAGACCTACTAGAATTACACCTGACTTTTCAATGGAGACACTGAAAGTCAGAAGGGCCTGGACAGATATTTTACAAATTCTACGAGATCACAGATACCAGTCCAGACGATACACAGCAGAAATGTCAATCACAATAGATGGAGAAGGAAGATATTTCATGAGTAAACCAAATTTAAGCTGTATCTGTCTGCAAATCCAGCTCAACAGGAGACACTAAAAGGAAAACTGCAATCTCAAGAGGTTACACAAGGAATAAATAATCCCAGACCAGTAAATCAAAAGAGAGGAACACATCCCATCACCACCACCACCACCACAACAACAAAAACAGAAGCAGGAATCAACAAACATTGCTCATTAATATCTCGCAACATCAAAGGTCTCAATTCCTCAGTAAAAAAGAAACAGACTAACAGGATGGATGAAAAAATAAGACCTACCCTTCTGCTGCATGCAAAGAAACAAACCTTAACATCGAGGATAGACATTACCTCAGGGTAAAAGGATAGAAAAAAAAGATATTCCAATCAAATGACTCTAAGGAACAAGCTTGTGAAGACATTTTAGTATCTGTCAAAATAGAATCAAACCAAAACTAATCAGAAGAGATGGGGAAGAATACTATATACTCAACAAAGAAAAATCAACCAGGAGGATATTGCAATTTTTAATATCTATGCACCAAACACAAGGGAACCCAATACTACTACAGCTTAGATTACATATTGACCTTCACACACTGATAGTGGGTGACTTCAATAAACCACTCTTACAAATAAACAGGTCACCCAGAAAAAACTAAATGGAGAAATGCTGGAAATAACTAATATTATAAACCAAATGGATCTAACAGATATGTACAGACTATTTCACCCAAACTCAAAGAATATACCTTCTCAGCAGCTCTTGGAACTTTCTCCTAAATTAACCATATATTCAGACACAAAACAAGTCTCAACAGATACAAGAAAATTGAAATAATACCCTGAATCCTATCTGACCATTATGGATTAAAACTGTATAAAAACAAAACCAGAAACAATAGAAACCTTACAAACTAATGGAAACTGAACAAGTCACTACTGAATGAAAAAAATAGGTCATGACAGAAATTAAAGACTTTTAGAGTTGAATAGAAATGAACATGCAACATACCCAAACTTATGGTACACAATGAAGGTGATTTTAAGAGGCAAGCTCATAGCACTAAGTGCCTACATAAAAAAAAATTGGCGCGATCTCATACTATTAATTTCACAGCACACCAGAAAGCTCTAGAACAGAAAGAAGAAATCACATGGAAAAGGAGTAGACAGTGAGAAATCATCAAACTCAGGGCTGCAATCAATAAAACAGAACTAAACAGATAAACAAATACAAAGAGTCAGTCAAACAAAGAATTGGTTCTTAGGGAAAATCAGTAAGATTGATAAACTCTTAGCCAAATTAACTAAAAGGCTTAGAGAGAAGATTAAAAAAAAAATGAAAAGGGGGACATAGCAACAACCACTGAGGAAATGAGATTTGAAGTGTATACTTTAAAAATCTGTACTCTACTAAATTGGAAAATATGAAAGAAATGGATAATATTCTCAATACACACTACCCACTAAAGTTAAATCAGATAAGCAATTTAAACAAACTTATAAGATCTAGTGAAGTAGAAAGAGTAATTAAAATTATACCAACCAAAAAAAGCCCATGGCCAGATGGTTTTAGTGCAGAACTATACCAGACTTTCAAAAAGGAGTTAATGTAAATATTCCTTAAATTATTCCACAAATTTGTCAGGTGATGGTGGCACACACCTTTAATCCCAGCAGTCAGGAGGCAGAGGCAGGCGGATCTCTGTGAGTTTGAAGCCAACCTGGTCTAAAGCGAGTTCCAGCACAGTCAGGGGTACACAAAGAAACCCTGTCTCAAAAAACAAAACAAAACAAAACAAAAAACAAAAAAAACCCAAAATAAATAAATAAATAAATAAAATTATTCCACAAAATAAAAAGAGAAGAAACAGTGCCTAATTCACTTTCTCTGAGCACAGTTACCCTGATACCTAAATCACCTAAAGACTCATCAAAGAAAGTTACAGAACAATTTCCCTTATGACCATAGATGCAGAAATTCTCATTAAACACTTGCAAACTGATTCCAAGAATACATTAAAAAATCACCCACCATGATCAAGTAGGTTTCATCCCAGAGATGTTGTGGAATATTATTTTAAGATATGTTACATTTTTTACACTGTTTGCATCATTTGTTTAATGATGCAAAGATGTGTTGCATTCTTTTATGTTGCATTTGTTTAGCTCTGTGAAGCTATGTTACTTTGCTTGTCTAAAACACATGCTTGGTCTAATAAAGAGCTGAATGACCAATAACTGGGCAGAGCAAGGATAGGTGGGCCTGGCAGGCAGAGAGAATGAACAGGAGGTTCAAGGAGCAAGAAGAGGAGAGGAGGACACAAGGGGCCAGCCACCCAGCTACACAGCCAGCCACAGAGTAAGAAGTAAAGAAAGGTATATAGAATAGAGAAAGGAAAAAGCCCAGAGGCAAAAGATAGATGGGATAATTTAAGAAACAGCTGGCTAGAAACAAGCCATGCGAAGGCTGGGCTTTTGTAAGAAAGAAAATGTCTGTGTGATTTATTTGGGAACTGGGTGGCGGGATCCCCAAAAGATCAAAGGAGTAAAAAACAACCAACAACACAGAGATGCAGGGATGGTTCAATGTAAGTAGATCAATAAATGTAATCTACCATATAAACTGGAAGACAAAACCCAAAAATTTATTGATCATCTCATTAAATTAGAAAAGGCCCTTGGTAAAAATCTAACTCTCCTTTATTATAAAAGTCTAAGAAGATGAGGGATACAAGGAACATACCTCAATATAATAAAAACAGTCTACAGCAAGCCCTTAGCCAACATCAACTTAAATGAAGAGAAACTCAAAGCGATTTCACTAAAATCAGAACTAGACATGTTGCATGCTCTCCCCATATCTATTGAATGTAGCACTGGAAGCTTTAGCAGAAACAATAAGGCAACTGAAGGGGAGTTAAGGCAATACAAATTGGAAAGCAAAATGTCAAAGTATCTTTGTTTGTAGGTGATATGATAGTATACATGAATGACCCTAAAAATTCCACTGGGAAACTCCTACAGCTGCTAAACACTTCCAACAAAGCAGCTGAGTACAAAATTAACTCACAAAAAGCAGTAGCCCTCCTGTTGTTTTGCATTCAATACAGTGGCTACACCCTAAGCAACTGCGGTCCCAACTGGCAATGGCCAGCTCCACAGCCTACCCACAGTGGTTAGACTACACAGACAGCAGCCAGGCGGGAGTTCTGTTCCCTCAGGCCCTGGCTCTAACAAGGCCACTAAAGGAAACTTTATCTACATCTCTATCCCTTTATAGAAGTCAGGATTCAAAGGCTGAGGTGAAATCCTGCTAGCTCAGAGAGATGGAATAACAAGTAGCTAACTTCTCTCCTTGCTGGCATCTCCTGAAAAAGGGTCCTCCTTCTGCCCAGCCTCCACAAAAACGCCCTCCCCTGTACATGGCTCCTCCCTACCACTTCTGTCAGCTGGTTGCTGACTCAGCCTCCTGACCCAAGGTTAATTTTATTTAGTCAAACATTGTAACACATTTTTGCATTATTAACAAAGGCAGCAGAAATAAATGTAGCACATCTTTACACAGTTAAAATAATATCCTACCACACCCGCCTCTATATAAATGGACAGTCAACTGAGAAAGAAATCAGGGAACCAACACTTTTCACAACAGTTTCAAAAAAAAAACACGAAATATCTTGGGACAACTCTAACCGAGCAAGTAAAAGACTTGTACAATAAAAACTTTAAGACACCAAAGAAAGAAATTGGAGAATGGAGAGATCACCATGATCACGAACTGGCAGGATAAACATAGTAAAAATGGCCATCCTATCAAAAACAATCTACAGATTCAACGAAATCCCAATCAAAACTCCAATGCAATTCTGCCCCAATCATGAAAGAACAATTTCGGCTTTGTGTGGAAATACAAAAACCCAGGGCACCTAAAACAGTTCTGATAATAAAAGAACTGCAGGAGGCATCACCATCCCTGATACCAGCTTGTACTATAGAGCTTTAGTAATAAAGACATGGTATTGACAGAAAAACAGACATATTGATCAATGGAATTAAACCAAAGATCCAGATATAAATCCACACACCCATGGATACCTGATTTTTTGTTTAAAAAAAAAAGTCAGAAATACACTTGTAAAGAAAAGTCAGCATCTTTAACAAATGGTGCTAGTCAAACTGGATGGCTGTGTGTGGAATTACCCAAATAAATCAGTACTTATGACCCTGAACAAAACTCAACTCCAAATGGATCAAAGACCTCAACTTAAGACCAGACACACTGAACCTGACAGAACAGAAAGTGAGAAATAGCCTTGAACTCACTGGCACAGGAGAAGACTGTTGGGGCATGTTATTTTAAAGTGTGCTGCTTTTGTTTATTCTGCATTTGTTTAACTCTGTGAAGCTGTGACTCTTCACCTGTCTGAAACACCTGATGCTCTAATAAAGAGCTGAACGGCCAATAGCAAGGCAGGACCAAGGATATGGGGGTGGCACAACAGGCAGAGAGTATAAATAGCAGGAGAAAGGAGGAAGAGGAGGAGCAAGAGAACAAGATGAGGAGGACATCAGGGGCCAGCCACCCCGCTACACAGCCAGCCACGGAGAAAGAAAGAAAGAAAGACAGGTATACAGAAAAAGAGAAAGATAAAAGCCCAGAGGCAAAAGGTAGTTGGGATAATTTAAGAAAAGCTGGCAAGAAACAAGCCAAACTAAGGCCGGCATTCCTAACTAAGAATAAGCCTCTGTGTGTGATTTATTTGGGAGCTGGGTGATGGATGCCCCCAAAAGCCAAAAGAGTAAAACATTGCACAAACAGAAGACTTTCTGAGCAAGACACCCATTAGCACAGTTACTAAGATCAACAATTAATAAATGGGACCTCGTGAAACTGAAAAGCTTCAGCATGGCAAAGGACACTGCCACTCAGATAAAGTGGCAGCCTGCAGAACGGGAAAAGATATTTACCAACTACATACCTGATAAAGGGATAATATCAAATATATATGAAGAACCCCGCCCCCCCCAGAAAAACCTGGGTATCAAGAAACAAATAACCCAGTTAAAAATGGAGCACAGATCAAAACAGAATTCTTAATAGAGAAAACTCAAATGGCAGGGAAACAGTTAAGGAAATGATCAGCATCCTTAGTCATTGGGGAAATGCAAATCAAAGCTACTTTGCGTTTTCATCTTATACCTGTCAAAGTGTTAAGATCAATAAACAAATGAGAGCTCATGCTGGCAAGGAGTAAGGGGAACATACACCCATTGCTGGTGAGAGTAAAAACTTATACAGTCACTGTGGAAATCAGTGTGGTGGTTCCTCAGGAAGGTGAAAATTGATCTACCTCAAGACCCAGCTATACCACTTTGGGGCATATATCCAATGAATGCTATATCCTACCACAAAGACACTTCCTCAACCATATTCATTTCTGCTCTATTCAGAATAGCCAGAAATTGGAAACAATTTAGATGTTGCTTGTCAGATGAATGGATAAAGAAAATGTGGTACATTTACCTAATAGACTATTAATTAGCCTTAAAAATGAAATCATGAAATTCACAGATAAATGGAAGAGAAAAAAAATATCCTGAATGAGGTATACCAGACCTAAAAAGACAAATATGGTATGTGTTCACTTATGTGAATATTTGTTGGTAAGTCAATGAAAACCAAGCTACCGTCTGTAGAACTAAGGAGTTAGGCATAGAGTAAGAAACTAGAGGGGACAGACATCTCCTTAGGGAAAGGAAATAGAATAAATAGTTATGAATGGAGAAGGAGGGGACTGGAATGGGAGGATTAAGCATCAGGGAGAGGGGATGAAGGAAGGAATGTGAGAAAACACAGCTGAAATAAAGACCATTTGAGTGGTAATATGGAGACCAATTGTTGTTTTACCTTTATCACAGTGGCTGCACTTTCTGTTTCCCCAGACAATGGCTCTGTTGCTGCAGCTAAAGGTGTTTCTACTGAAATCTTTATAGTTCTAATAAAACTCGAGATTCACAGCTAGGGTTAGAGTAGCAACTAGCTAACTGTCTCTCTTTGCTGGAGTCCTGGAAGCCATTCCTTTCTACAACTGCCCCAACTAAAAAAACCCATGCTAAGCTCTTCCCTGCTACATCTTGTCAACCAGTTGTTAACCTTGCTTTCTGAGCCCAGGTTAATTTTACGTAAAGTCAACGGACCATATCTTTACATAGTTAATAAAAGCAGCATGAACAAATGTAACACATCTTTGCCTAGTTAAACAAATATCCCAGAACACACAATACACTGGAAGTTTCCTCAAATATATACATGTATGACAACTGTCTAAATGACAATCACCAAATAACAGTGGAGACAGACACTCTTGTCAAACCAGACATCTCTCATCACCAAAGGAAGCTTCTAGTACCAGGAATAGTTTACATCTAATCGAGTGGCCAAAGGGGTGTCATGGGAACACGCGAACAATGCAGGCTGGCTATAGGTTGCTTTACACAAACTGAAGACAAGGCCCTATTGCTGAAGACAACACCTATACAACTCTGAACACAGAGCCTTCACACCTACAGGCTAGCGTTATTGGTAGAGGAAAGTACTCTACATGCTACCCAAGGAGAAATGCAAACACCAGCCAAGATACAAACCTTTTTATCTACGACTGTGTCTTAACAGATATGCCAGTGCAACAGAGGCACAAAGACTGTAAACGTAGTCAAACAATATCTGATTTGACTTAGGGCCCACTGCATGAGATGGAACCCATCCCCGATGCTGCTTGGGTGACGGAGAACTTGAGACTAAATAGCCCAGAGTCCCTGGGGAAAACCAAACATTACTGTTCTGCTAAAGGAACACAGCAATAAAAATACTCAGTGCCTTGCTCCACCGTCATCAGAGAAGCTTCCTCCTGCGCCAGATGGGAACAAATGCTGAGACCCACGGCCAGACAATGTGTAGAGAGTGGGAAATTTTGGACCGTCCAACCCTAAACAGGATGTCTCCATCAAATCCCTCCCCTCAGGGCTCAGAGAACTCTGCAGATGAGGAGGTGGAGAGAGCGTAAGAGCCAGAGGAAATGGAAGATACCCAGGAAACAAGGTCTGTAGAACACAACGGGGCGGGCACACGTATGAACTCACAGAGACGGAGGCAGCAGACATAGGGCCTGCACAGGTCTGCACAGATGGGGTCCCAGAGCAGAAAGGAGAAGTGGACACACGCTCCATCCCTACCCTGGAAGCTGTCTCCAGTTGATGACCACTTGCGAGTGAATATTTCGTTTTTCCCAAGGGAGTCTCACCAGAGAAACAAATTACTCTTAAGGGTAGGCCTCATGGCCAGCAAAGAGGGCCAACAGAAAATGAACACAAAGACCTCTTTGAAGGTTCCTTGTGTCTCAATGTCATGTTAAGGCTTTTTCTTATTTTAATTTGCATTTTACCTTTTTAAACTTTTATCTATTTATTCTCCTCCATCTCCTTCTCCCCTCAGCAGGCCCTTTATGTATATACTATGGTTTCTAGTTTTGGGTTTTTATGGGATTCCTGCGTGTGTGAAACACTCAGTCTCTGCATCTATAGCTGCTTCTCGTACCTTTCCTTGGATTCATTTCCTTTCTTTCTTTCTTTCTTTCTTTCTTTCTTTCTTTCTTTCTTTCTTTCTTTCTTTCTTTCTTTCTTTCTTTTGGTCCTATGTCCTTGGGTGTTATTTCTTATTTTATTATATATTATTTCATTGTTATTCCTTCAAAGTATTTTTGCTTTCTAATGAGAGACAGAAAGGGGATGGATCTGGATGGAAGGGTTGGTGGGGAGGAACTGGGAGGAGCAGAGGGAAGGGGAACTGTATTCAGAATATATTGCAGGATTAAAACAATCTATTTTCAATAAAAGAAAAAAGAAATCGAAATGTGTAAACTTGTGGGATTTCAAAGAAGACGAATATTTATATCAACTTTCAGTACTTTCGATAAGAACAAATACGGATAAACCTCAGCCGGCCCTGGTATCTCTAAATCCGGCATTCTTTCACTGCCCTGTCGGTGGTAGCCTACGTGGGCTGAAGCTGTCATTTTAGCTCCCTCTGCTGGTCAGAAATGATGTGTTTGCAGGAGGCTGGAAGGATAAGAATGAAACTCCTTTGTGCTTTTAAAAGCTGCACTCCCCTGGGTCCAGGTAAGGAGAATACATGGGCTTCTTAAAGTATTTTAAAGAATTTCATTGAGATACAATCCACACATTGTAAAGCTCGCTCACTTCAAGTGCTCAATGTGGTGCTTACTATATTAATAGAGTGTGAAGCATCACTATAATCTTTATTTTCCTCCAGCCACCAGCTCCTGAAAGTCACTAATCTCTTCCTGTTTTGGTTTTTAATATAGAGCTATCTATCTATCTATCTATCTATCTATCTATCTATCTATCTATCTATCTATCTATCTATCTATCTATCTATCTATCTAAGGTATTTTTTCCATCATTTTATTTTTGACAATTTCACACATGTATGTAAATGCGTTGTCATCATCTTAAACTCTCTATTGCCCTTCTTTTTCCCCCTTTTCACTCTTGATTACCTTTGCTTGTTTGTTTCTAGACTTCTCTGTGTAGCTCCCGGGCGTCCTGGAATTCACTCTGTAGACCAGGCTGGCCTTGAACTCTGCCTGCTGGGATTAAAGGCCCGTGCCACCACACCCGGCCTGATTACCTCTCCCCACTCACTCTCCTTCCTACTTCCTGTCCTTTTCTTTTTCCTTTCTTATTTTTTATTTTTGGATCTTGGGCACAGTCGCAGCTGCAGTGTGGTCGTGGTTACAATGGCTGTGTCCCTGTTCCTAGCATGTATCCTGTTTTCACAACAGGACCCTATATCATCTAGTTCTAGTGGACAATCAAGAGCCTCACTCATTTTGGAAGCCTCTGGGATCTCAAAGGGAGAGAGCCCACACTTGCTCTGGGATTTTTGTTAAAAAGCCTATGACTTCTGGGAAAAGCACTGGCGAACCATGAAGGTTATCAATGTTTTCAAAATTGCATTTTGAAAAAAAGTTAAATTTTGTAGAGCTTATAGTGGTAGGTTTCTAAGTAGCTTTCTCATATATCCTTAGTTTTGATTAACCCACCGCTTACTCTTTGCTTCCCTGTCTACCCACCCCATCCCTGTTTGAACCTTTCTATGACTAGTATTTCTCTCCTCTACTTTCATATCAAGTGTGTTTTTCTATTGCTGGCTCCCTTTGCGGCAACTCTCATAATGTCGACACAGAATTTCATTCCCAATGGTGATGGAGGGGTTCCCTTTTTTCACATCCTCACCAATTAAAGAAATACTGTTTTGACAGTACCTGTTCTGGCTTCCCTCTGTTGCTGTGACAAACACCACGACCAAAACCAACTTGACAGAGGAAAGGGTTTATTCGGTTTCCATTTCCAGACCACAGTCCATCAGTTTCACTTCCGGCCTCTAGGTTCCTGCCTTGAATTCCTACTTTCCTTGACAATGGACTAGAACTTGTAAGTCAAATAAATATACCCTTTCCTACCCCGAGTTGCTTTTGGCCATAATATTCATCACAGCAACCAAAACCAAACTAGGAAACTCCTTATTCAGCATTAAGTTTACAAATATTTTCTTCCCAAGCCTATTGACTCTTCCTTTGCTTTGTAGACTTTTTAGTTTGATGTAACACCATAAAAACTTTTAGTTTTGTTGTCTGTATTTTAGGGTTCATACGCTAAAAACTATTGTCTGTACTCAAAGCAAAGAAGCTATCCATCTGTATTTTGTTTCCTGTAGTTTTATATTTTCCGGTCTCAATGCTTAAGCTGTGTTTTATTCATTTCGAGTTAACTTTTAAGGGTGTGAGATGAGCAAATTTCGTTTATTTGCCTAAGTGTTCACTTTTCTCAGCCCTGATACTTAATCATGATTCCCGTGGTGATACTTAATCAGCATTCATACCTTTGTAGCATATCAGTTAGGGTCTGTTGAAATTATGGGGTGTGACGACTTCAGTTTTACAAAGGTTTCCTTAGACTTGCTAAAGCTATTCAAGTTTTCTGCCTTTCCATATGAACGAGAAGACATAGTTTCTATCTCTATGAGCAATATCATTGGAATTTTGACAGAAATATCAAATCTATAGATTGCTTTGGGCAGTGCATACGTTTTAACAGCATGCTCAATGGCTTTATCTTTTACCTCATGGTCTCATTCATTCCCAAAAATATTATTTTTCTGATGGGATTGAATTTTTTGCCGTTTTTTCCCGTTCGTTAGTATCGAGAAAGCCAATGATTCTTGAACATTGATTTTGTTCTGCAACTTCACCATATTCATCGATTAGTTCTAACTGGGTTTTCATTTTTATTTTTTTCTGTCTTTAAGATTTTCGACATGCATGCCATTTGTACACAGAGGTTATTTCACTTTCTTGTTTCTAGTGAGGAAGCCCTTTTCTGTCCTCACTGCCCTGACTAGGGCTCACAGCACTGAGTTGGGTACCAGGAGGATGTGCATCTGTACACTTTTTCCATTCTCAGAGGAGAAGTCTTTCATTTGTAAGTTTAACTATTTAGAGCCTGTCTAAATTTAGTTATCCTGGCTAAAAGTTTATCAATTTTATGTTTTCACAAAACAGATCTTAGTTTACTGTTATTTTCCCTCTCTTCATTTTGCTTGCATTCTGCATGGATCCTTACGTTTTATTTTCTTCTGGTAACTTCGGGTTTAGCACGTTGTTTTTCTAGTCCTTTGAGTTCTAAAGTTACACTCTTTATTAGATGTCTTCCTTTCTTCCTTATTGTAGACATTGTTTCCTTGTTTCCTATGCCTCCCTTTCCTACCCTGTCGGTTTTGGTAGGTTATGTTTCTATTTTCATTTGTCTCATGATATTTTTAACTTTTCTTTCAATTTTTTTTTCTGACCCATTACTCATTCAGGCCCATGCTGTTTAATTTCCACATATTTGTGAAAATCCAATTTCCCTCCTGTTATTGAATTCTAGGTTCCTACCATTATGGTTGGACGTGCTATTTGATATCTCTCCCATCTCTTTAAAATTGTTGAGTCATGGCCTAAGCTATGTCTGTCCTGGAGAATGTTCCAAGTGCACTTGGGGAAGAGCATTTTATTGTTGCTGGCTAGAATATTCTGTATGTCTGTTAGGTATATTTGCTCGACAGAACTTTTAAAGTTTCCCATTTCTTTACTGATTTCTGTCTCTCTGCTCCATCATTGACAGGAAGCCCTACATTCCTTTCTATTACTTTTTTGTTTTTCTACTTCTCTCTCCAACTCTATTAATATCTGCCTTAAATGATTAGACGTCTCCACAATTGCTAGGTCACCTTTATAAATTGGTTACCTTATCATTGTATGGTGGCTTCTTTTTTCTCTTGGCATAGTTCTTTTTTTTGTTTTTGTTTTTTTTCTGTTTTCCTTTAAAACTCAGGCCCCATGGTTGCAGAGCAAACACTTCTACCCATTAAGACATCTCTTTGTCTCTTACTTATCTTTTTTCCTTCCTGCTACACATCCCCCCCTTGTAATGCACACAAAGCTTACATAAAATATCTCATAGCTATGACAGCATATTTGAAGCTGGTAACAAATTATCTGCATTAAAAAATTAACCTCTCCTTCAACTTTCTGTATTACTGCTGATATCACACTTTACATTCCTGAATTTTATTTATTGTGTATTTACTTAAATTCTTGGTACGTGCAATTATTTTAAAACTATAAACCTGTGTCTTTTTTTTGTCTTTTAAATGTTAATTTTCATGGTAGAGCAAGAGGGGATCTACAAACCAGCGCTACAGCGCTGAGCACATTCTCTTCATTCACAGGCAGAGCTGACTGTCCACCAACCTGGTTAGTAAACCTACACATTAGACTATTTTGACATTGTTAATCAGCATCTTTTCCCTTAAACATAAAGAACTCCATTGTTTCTTTTAAAGGTCTGGCGATGTCTCATGAATCCTCTAGGGTCCCTCACTCTGTTACTTTCTTCTCTGTTCCTCTGACTGAAGGATTTTAAGTACCTAAACCTTTTGAACTCAGCGACTCTCCTATTTGATTAAGTCCACTTTTGCAACTTCGTGAAAGGTTTTTAAACTTGGAATCTTCTTTGCTGTGGAATTTGTTTGGTCCTTTTAAAAATCTTTCTGTCTAATTGGACTCTCATCTTGTTCATTTATTGTTCTCCTGATTTCATTAAGTTTTCGACCTGGTTATCTTGTAGCCATAGAACTTCTTTTCGATGATGATTTTGAATTCTTTGCCAGACAACTTTGAGTATTCTATTGCTTTAGGTTTAACTAACTGTAGAGTATTTTTTTTTAGTGGTGTCTTATTTCCTTGTTTATCCATAATCTATGTGATATATCTCTCCATATATGTATCATATATATTCATGTGGTTTATATATTACACACATGTAATTTTTGTGCAATTAAAATGACTACTACCGTCTCTATGCCTGCAAGTGCAGAATATCACATCTATATCTTTATCTTCAGAAGCAAGGCACTGAATGTTGCCAAAAATTTGGTTATGCTAAACAACTTTAAATAGACTGAAATAAAAATTAACTTATAACCTAAGAAGTCTAAAACTTTCTAAGGAATACCTGCTGTACTTTAAATCATATAAAAGTGAAAACATCTATATAAAGTCTCACATGTATAAACCCCAGGTTTCCATAAACTTCCAGGGTGGATATATACTGACACACTGTTGATCATGGGAGTCCATTGAACTGTCCTAAAAATCCATGCCTTAGACTGAAAGATTTTCTATGTAGCTTCCGCTTTATAAACTCTGATATTGTTTTCAGTTAAAAATTTTTATTTTGTTTTCAGGAAACATCCCAATTCCAGTAACTGTTCAGTTCCTTCCTGTTTGCCTTCTAGCCCTGTGACGAGGAAGTGTCACATATAACAGGGCTAATTGGGTTCAATGCTTCAGTCACACTTTATAGATATTGCCAACTGTTAGTTCTTGAGTACACATGTACCTAAGAATTTATAATATATAATAAGTGCTATTATTATTTTTATTTTCTGAGACAGGGCCTCACATTGTAACCCAAGCTGGTTTTGAACTTACTATGTAGCCCAGACCAGCCTGAGAGTCACAATCCCCCTGCCTCAGCCTACTAGTGCAAAGATTACAGGAATGTACAACCATGCCCATTTAGGCTCTAAATAAAATTATAAATTACAACTTAAGTCTGCTAATGCGAAGGTAATGAGAGCTGGGTGCTTTATTTCACTTTCTGATGAAGGTTCTCTGAACCTGCATTGTAAGACACATTTCAAAGTTTGGACTGCCTTTGAGAAGAAAACGCCAAGTATGTTAAACTGAGCACTTAAGCTTTCAGTGTAGAGGGATGGATCCCAGACAGCATGGTGACATGGTTCTTCAAGTGCTAAGTGTATTGGGGATGAAGACGGTGTATGCGCCGGGCACTGGCTGAGTCTTCTGCAGGCAATCCTTGTTTCTCTGCAAAACCCACAAACCTGCCACTGACCTGCGCTCACAAAACCCTGTTGATTTAAACACGGTCCCCGAGGTGGAACAAGAGGAAAACCACGAGACTTAATTTACGGAGCTTAGGTTACAGGAAGCATATTTAATAGCAGATAGTTCCTGCTTTCATTGTTTCCCACTTAAGTTCCTGCAAAATCAGATTTAAATAGATGCTGCTGCCATTGGGGGAAGATTCAGTTTCACATCCCCTCAGAAATAGTTTTGTACGAATTCACTCTACCTTGGCCTCACATATAATAGGCCTAAGTCTAGCCAAATGGACCGAGATGAGTATCACAGTGAAAGCAGTGACAGAATAAGGGACACCAAACACATGCGCTCTTAGACGTCAATGAAGCCCCTCGGTAACCAAGGATTATTTGCTGGTGAATGGACGAGAAAAGGTATTTTCTTTGGGAGAAATCCCGTTTTGTCTGTTTTAGAGGCACAATACAGATCAGTATTAAAGATTTCTGGGGAAAGAAAAGAGGGGAAATGGTTTGAAAAGGCGATAATGTCTAACTAATCTCATCATTCAGAAAGGTCCTGGCTTTGGCCAGTTTTCTGGAGTTTTCTCTTGAAAGACAAGCACTCTGACCAAATTGAGATGATGCTAATGCTAATAATGATGTTGACTATGACTGATATTTACTGAGCACAAAGTATGTCTTCTAAGACTTAAGATCAGCATTAAGTAAATGCATATGTGCATGCATGAACATATATGATATACCATGCACATAAAACAATGTAATAAAATTCATAATGGTTTGGATTAATGATGCACCCAAGATGTCGATATAATTTGATAGAAATGAAGGTATGAGGTTGTATATTTCCTTATGCCACTGTAGTGTGACAAAACTTTTCCTGGGGAGACACACCTCACGCTACATAGGGAGCCCATGACAGTCCAGAGTACAGATAACACCAAGACTAACTTGGTAAACCACTGAGTTTCATTAGGATTAACTACAGGAGTATGGGTGAGGGGCTACTTACGGGAGTAGAAATGACTCAAAGCCAGCTGCATCGCTAGAGCCCACTCCAGCACAGGTGACAGCTCACAAAAGCTGGAAACCTGGAGCACACTGCACAGCCTGCAGGCAGCAAATCAAGTTGGAGGGTCCTTTCCAGGTGGCTCCTCCAGCTGGTCTCTCCTTCTTCCATGCAGCTGGTCCCATCTCAGAGTCTTCTTTGCAGCTAAATCTTCTTCCATTTGAGAGGGACTTTTCTTGTTTACCCTGGCAGGGAGGGTCCTAGAAAATTTGGTCAGTTTCAGGAACTTCCTATCTTGAGGTGTTTTCCTTCCTGTTTTCCTTCAGGAGCTTCCGTCCTGGATGGAATGTTTCAATCTCAGAGGACACTGTTGCACAACAACCACTAACGTTATACAACAGTCACTAATGAACTAGCCAACCTCAAGTGAGTTTTTTCCTCTCATTCCTTGTTCCTTAATGGGGGAAAAAATTTATAAGATCTAAGTCATTGGGTTTTGGGAGAAATAAATGCAGATTAGCATCAGAGACAATTCCACTCCCAGATTCAGTGCGACTTACTTCAGGGTGCTAGGAACAGCTTGCAGGAGGACTTTCTGTTCCCCTCAGACTCTGACAGTACAGGTTTTTTTTTTTTTTTTTTTTTTTTTTTTTTTTTTTTTTTTTTTTTTTTTTTTTTTTTTTTTTTTTTTTTTTTTTTTTTTTTTTTTTTTTTTTTTTTTTTTTTTTTTTTTTTTTTTTTTTTTTTTTTTTTTGAGGAGCTTCTCTAAGTGGTAACTTCAGTTATGGGTTAATATAATCTAGGAGAAAGTAGGTGAGGGTACTGTTGAGGTTTGACGGAGAAGCAGTTTTGCACGCCATTGCACAGCACCAAGGGACAGAGGCCAGGGTAAGAGACAAAGCTAGAAGGTTCTAAATCAGTCCAGGTCATATAAAGGCCTTTGGTTAACATTTAGAGAGTTGCAACTTCTACTTGGGGACAGAGGGAACCATTCAAGAATGTATGTAGGGGAGTGATGTAACTTGTTCGTTGTGTTGGCTACTCTTATAGGGACATTGATACTACTTTTAGTTCTTTCTTGATCCCATGCGTAAGCAAATTCAAGACCTTGAATTCTTTTGCTTGAGGACTGCCACCCAGTGATGGCTCGTTCTGTCATCGCCTTATCTTGGTGTGAACTGTCTCTGAGGTAATTGGTGTGGTCCAGTGGACAGAGAAGCGACCTGTCTCCTCACAGGCATAGCTGGAGCACGAGGATACTCTTCTCTGTCAGTTGCTGTATTTTTGTTTGTGGATTGTGTGCTTAACATGTATAATCGTTAGTTTTAATTGTCAACTTGACACAGTCTATAATCACCAGAGAAGACACAGTCTCAATGAAGAATAGAGTGGGCTGCCTGCCCATGGGCATGTCTGGGGGGATTCATCTTTATTATGCCAATCGATGTGAGAAGACCCAGCCTAAAAGTGTGTGGTATCATAACCTGGGTGGAGGTTATGGCTGGATGGAAAGGAGGAAAGTGAGCTTGACACAAGAATGAAAACGTCTCTGAACTCTTGGCTGTGAGTATGGGGGGTATGAGCATTCACTTCATTCAGCCTCAGTTTTCCTGCAGTGACAGACATAACCTGGAATCACAAGCTAAAACAAACCCCTTTTAGCCTAAGTTGGTTTTGTTGTAGATTTTTTTAAAGATTTATTTATTTATTATGTATATAGTATTCTCAGTATCCTGTCTGCATGTACGCCTGCAGGCCAGAAGAGGGCACCAGATCTCATTACAGATGGTTGTGAGCCACCATGTGGTTGCTGGGAATTGAACTCAGGACCTTTGGAAGAGCAGGCAGCTCTTAACCACTGAGCCATCTCTCCAGCCCTGTTGTAGATTTTTAAAAATAACAAATGGGGAAGAAATTAAGACAACATATTAAATGCAGCTAAAATATAATCTGAGGTTGACTTGCAGCTGCTTCCACTGGATTGCAAACATTTGTTGTGAGCTCTTGTGTGCAGTACTGAAGCAAAGCATTTTCTAATGTTAATCTCAATAAAACAGTAGTAATGAATATATGTAGTCACTTTATTGTGCTCACCTCTAGTAGCATGTTAGTTGAGCAAAAGCATGCAATAAAATCCAACTGTGCTTGTGATCTGTTCTTTTAGGAGTGGCTTGTTCTTCTGTTGACTTTGAATAGAAACCTGGTTTCATGACCATCATCATCTATATTCCCAGAAGAGTTCAAGAAAACCATCTTTTAAAATGAATTAGATAATAATGTGCTTTTAGGTAACATTTTATTGGGTAAATTTTATTGAGTAAATGTCAACATTTGTCTAATTACAGGACTAAAATTAACCATGTAAAATAATCAATTGGAAGAAGTATGGCTACTTAGATTTCCTAGTGGAGCAGGCACTTAACACTGAAATTATAGTTAGTATTCCTTTAGAATTTGGTAGCTTACAGATGTGTGGTAATGGCAGAGATTTTTTTTTTACATAGCCACAAATGATAATAAATAGTTTCCAAAACATAAATAATCAAGTTTAATTTTAAGAGAAATAATGTCAAAGGTCTGTGCTAAAACATTTTTTGGAAAATTTTAAGATTTTTTTTTTAAGAGAGAAAAGTATGCATACTGGAAACAAGTATATTTGCTTTGAGTTGTTCACAGAGTGACTTAGCACTCTTGGAGCACTTTATGTTTGAGAAACACTGTTAAATCCCATCTGGTCTTTGTAAAGTCTCTTCCTATCCCCTGCTGGGACAGGCAGACATTGGTTCGCATGACTGTGTGTTCCCAAAATATATTTTGAAACTATCCAGTGGATTTATACCAACTGAAGAAGGATGACAGAAGGCCGCATTTCCATTATAATACTTTCAGGAATGGAGACAAATGTCATCAGGTCACAAAAGATCCATCAATTTTACACTGTGTGACACTTTGGAAGGAATGTGAATGATTAGTGGTTTTCAAAAGTTTTTGGAATTCAACATCCTGTGTCAATATTACTTGAAAAATATTTATAGGTTCTGAGTCAGTGATATGCAATTTATCCTCTATGGAATTTATTCTAGAATTGTGGAGTATTGCCTTGAACTTTAGTCATCCTAATAAATTGCCTGGAAGTATTATTATTATCAATAAGCATGCTATTTTGCTTTCTGGAGAGATTTTTATCCTACTATGACAGCCCTATATATCTGGAAACCAACACAACCATTGTTGTGCAGAAGAATATAATTGAATACAGAAGAATTTGTTCAACAACTTCCGTGTTCAGGGAAATATGATGGGCCCTATGAGAAATGACAGAAATAATAAATAACTCATACCTTCAAACAGTTAATGAACTAGGTGGAGAGTCAGACAAAAAAAGCTTACTTCAAAAAATGAAATACCGCAGGATGGTGGTGGTGCACGCCTTTTATCCCAGCACTTGGGAGGCAGAGGCAGGGGGATCTCTGTGAGTTTGAGCCCAGCCTGATCTACAAGAGCCAGTTCCAGGACAGGTGTTGGCTGTAGAGTTAGCTCAGAAAAGAGCATTTGCTACTCAGGGCCTGGGTTGGGTATCCAACACCTACATGTTAGTGTTTGTAGCCATTCATAATTCCAATTCCAGGGGACAAGTTTTTCTCTTCTGGTCTTTATTGCCACAGCAAGCACATATGTGATGCACATATACACACTGAAGCAAAACACTCCTATACATAAAATACAATAAAAAGAAATACAACAAAGTTGTATGCTAGCAGAAATGAGTAATTAAATTTGATTGGCATATGAACAAAAACATAACATTGCAACCAAAACGAGGCTTTAAAGTGATGTCCAATGTCAGTGTAAAGGTTATATGCAGATAGCACCATATGTATAGTGAAAAGTAAGTTTTACAACTTATAATACTCCAAAGCAGAACCACAGGGAAGGCAGAGTGGACTGGAATGCGGAAGAATGCCTGTGTTCTAATCTTGGTGCCAGAACTGACTGGGGGAGCAAAGGCAGTCTTCCGCTTACATTTATTGAGAATTCACTTGAAGCTGAACAACTTTATGAAAAACGAAACTTACAAAGGTCACAGATCTGGAGGTCCGCGGCTGAGGGGCCGCATCTTGTTGGGACTGTCTCTAGGTGTCACAGGACATTGCGTGTCAAGAGGCTGGAAGCAGGTGGGTGTGGTTCGTCTCATCTATATTCATAGAGAGCCACCAGGATTCTTTTACAGAAGCAGTACCCTGATGATCTTGCCTAACTGCAAACACCCCCAGGGACCCCATTTGTGGACATCATAATTGAATCACGGTTTCACTCATTTAACATCGTACACCGGGGATTGTGTTTTCACACGCAACCTCTTCAGGGACACACTCCAGCTGTGGTGAGAGGTGACATTCTGGTGGAAACTGAATAAACGTAGACCTCCCATGTGAATATAATTACAGCCATAGACAAGAAGGCACTTAGGGTGGTGCAGGAGCAAGAGTTGAAAATGGGAGGGAAACTGGAGGGGAGAAGATCAAGTTAGAACGATTGGGGGGACTGCAGGGTTTTACACACATGTAAGATATTTGGGTATGGATCATTTGTGGTGATATTTTGTTTGTGCTTAACAAATAAAACTTGCCTGAACATCCAAGGGCAGAGCTAAGCCGCTAGTTAGTCATAGGGGCCAGGCAGGGGTGGCACACACCTTCCTAGTACTCGGGAAGCAGAGGCAGACGGATCTCTGTGAGTTCAAGGCCACCCTGGGCTACATGAGATTGGGTCAGTCTAACAGAGAGACAGAGCCATCCTTCAATCCCAGCACTAGGGAGGTGGAGACAGGAAGGGTGAAGAGAGGGATATAAGGCAGGAGGAGACCAGAGGCAGCGCATTCAGTCAGGATTCATGGACACAGGATCTTGCCCCATTCAGTCTGAGGATTCCCAGAGACAGGATCACCCAATTGATTGGAGGATTTGGTAGAGGTGAGAACTAGCGCCTGGCTGCTCTGCTTCTCTGATCTTTCAGTATTTACCCCTATATCTGACTCTGGGTTTATATTATTAAGAATTAGAATTCACGCTATAATCATTGTTGGTAGCTATGTCGTATTGCTTCATTTCTTCATTGTGTTTTGCACATTTGAGTTTTGTCTTTTTCAGTTTTCACTCTTCCAACTCAATTTGAGTTTTCCACTGTGGATCTTCTCGGGGGGGGGGGAGATCTGTGTGATGTTCAGCTGTGGGGATTGGTGAAAACTGATATTGATTGGCAAACCTTGTGTGATCCCAGCTTGGCGAGGTGCCAGCAGGACCAGGGGTGAGGCTGCACACAGAATCACATGACAACTAGATGGAGTCCAAACACTGGTCCCACCTGGAATTCTGTGAACCTGACGAGGGGCAGGAATGCAAATGCCAGGCCCAGTGAAGTTTGTCAACTGGTTAGGGGCTATGATGGAACCCCAGGCCTGAGGTTAACTCTAAAGACCACTGAAGTATAAACTCTCATCATTTGATTGTGGCAGGACCTCTACAATCAAAACCCCAGTCCCACACTGACCCTTGGAACCACTAAAGCTAGAGCTAAAATTCTCATTTCTTGAAGGCCTGTGAACCCCTGGAACTGAGCGATGGCCCTCCAGTGACCTCTGGGGCCATAGTCCTGGTTCTCAGGAGTCTCTCAGACCTGGAAGCCTGGTTCGTGATGCTCTCTGAGCCTATTGAAGTGGTTCTTCTCTCACACTTCTGGGGCCAGATGCCTCAAAATATTTGCATTGTAGTTTTTTCTCTTTTAAGGCTAGTGTGTACACACATAGTTGTGTGTGTGTATGTGTATGTGTGTTATATGCACACATAGGTGTGGGCTAGAGTCAGTCTTAGATGTTGATCTTCAAGACAGTCATTCATTTCTCTTCTTGAGATGTGGGACTGACTTTCTAGCCTAGGTTTTCTGGCTTGCCAGTCCAAAGAGTTCTCTTGTCTGCCTGTACAGTGCTGGGACTGTAAGCATGTGCCTCTTGGCCTTTTGTGTTGGTTGTGGGGAATCACACTTGGGGGACTTATGTTTGCAATGCAAAAGATTTTTAGACTCAGCTATCTCTCTAGTACCAATAATACCTGTCTTTTTATTTCTCTTTATATGTGTTTTTTAATTAAAATATATTATTTCCCTCTTCCCGTTTCCTCTTTCCAGCACTTCCCATCTCCCTTACTTCCTCTCAAATTCATGTGTATGTGTGTGTATAAATACAACTTGCTCAGTCTGTTTAGTAATAACACTTGTCTTAAGTAATTATTGTTGTAAAAATTAAATCAAATGGAGTAACCCTTTTACTATATCTGGAACACAGGAAGAGTTTTGCAATCGCCAGTTGCATTTTCTATATCAAACATCAGCCATGCAAAAATAGTGTGAAGGAACTCAGGATGGGAATGAATAAGATATTTTTCATGACCCCATATTTTAATACATAGTCTTTAAAAAAATCTTGTTTCATTATGATTTGTATTCAGATGCTTGCATCCAGGAAACATGCTGCTAAGGCAATGGCTCCTGGAAGGAAATGAATGTGGATCCAGGAGTGTGGTATGGAAGACTCTACTTTATGCACAATGTGAGTCGTCTTCACTACAACTGCAAGGATGGTCCCATTATAAAACATGCTTAGGAAGGTTGAATTGGTTCAAATTATGATGAACATATGTAGTGGAGAGAGGGCCTGCTTTTTGTCCCAGCCGCCCTTCTAGCTTAACCCCCGAAATAACCACACAGAAATTGTATTAATTAAATTACTGCCTGGCCCATTATATCTAGCCTCTTCTTGGCCAACTCTCACATCCTGATCTAAGCCATTTCTACCAATCTGTGTAACACCATGAGGTTGTGGCTTACTGGGAAAGATTCTAACCAGCGTCAGTCTCAGGCAGGAGCTTCATGGCATCTGCCACTCTCCCTTATTCCCAGCATTCTGTTCTGTCTTCACCGCCTATCTAAGTTCTGCCCTACCAAAAGGTCAAGGCAGTTTCTTAATTCAACCAGTGAAAGCAACACATAGTCAGAAGGACCTCCTACACCAGACATAGGTCTTAATTTGACCTTTATATAAAGTAAGAGATTCCTATTACTTTATTAGGTGGGTCTAAAGATTGTAAGGGATCTATTCTTTAGTATCTTTTTGTGTGTGTGTGCAGTGGTTGATATTAGTTAGCACTAAGCTGATGAATTCTGGCTCTGTTGTAGGTATAGCCATCCACTGGAATCAAAGCTGCACTAACTAACTATACATGCTGGATTTTACTCCTGACTACAAAGTAACCTGGTCCTTTAAGTCACTTAATTAATTCAAATGTAGAACTATTACACACAGGGCATCACACAGAACTTGAGTTCATATATGCAGACATGAATTCTTATATTTTTTTTAGCTATTTACTATATACAATACACCTTTCTAGGAGCTGGAAAGACATCAATAAAACAAGTCATTGATGTCATAAAGCTTATATATTATATAAACAATAAAAATGCTAGCATGTGTTTAATATGATTGAAAGTCATGATAAATGGGTTGAGAAAAATAAAGCAAAATGGAAGGATGGGATGATAGGTATTCTAGTTTACACAAACCAGGGGATGCTTCTCTGATAGGTGACAGTAGCAGAGACTTGAAGGAAGATGGCCATATATTGGGATACATTGAGGAACTGCATGGACAAATACCTAATGTTAGGAGGAAGCATGGCATTTTCAAATAGGATCAAGGAAACCAGTGTAGAGTCAAATTAGGCTGCTCAAGTATTTTACCACGAGGCTCATGGTTTGTTACTTCTTGCTTCTGGGTCAGCTACATGGTGTCTGCCTCCTTAGGCCTCCTTCAGTAGCTGCTTGGCATCTCCTTGACTCTGCCTACTCTCCCTCTCTATCCCTTCCAGCCTGGCTATATTCTGTCCTGCCATAGACTGAAGCAGCTTCTTTATTAATCAATGGTAATAAAACATATTCACAGCATACAGAAGGGAATCCCACATCACCTCCCATTTTCTGTGTAAATAAAAAGTAAAGTTATAACTTTAACATAGTAAAATTACATATATAAAACAATTATCAAGCAAGAATTAAAGTTACAATATTTAGTCCATTTACATTAGGCAAATTAAGGATAATACTCCATTATCTATCCTATCTTTGTGAGTCTAAAGTTTTATATCTAATTTATCTTTTATCATAACTATGGGAAACTGTAACTATAACTATCTGTCTTCAACTCTTCAAAGACCCCAGAAGGATATAATATTACCTAAGTAAACACGAAGTTCATGTAAGCAACTTCCAAAACTTTAGAACTGACAGAGACATCTTGATGCTTGGACAGTCACCCAAAGTTCTTCTGTAGCATTGGGGCATCCATCTCCAGCCTACAGGACCATAGTATCTGGTAGACTTTTCCATGAAGTAGGAAATTTGAAAGGCTTTTTCTCCTATCTTGGCAGTGTGTTAGTTACCTTCCTTTGTATCCTGTAGAATGTCTGACAGTTTCTTTTGTGAAACAGGAATCCTGAAGGACCATCCATTTTTTGGAATGTTCAGCAGTCATTTTTCTGTGGGTTCTGCATGTCCAGTTCATATAGCATACCATCAAGCAGTCCAGACAAGAGCAGTTTCTAGCCTAAATGACTAGCCTTGTCATATTGAAGGCAAATTCCATAATGAGTTTTGTCAATAACCATTAATCTCTCTGAAGTAATTGGTGCTGTGAGAAGCAGACATGCCTCACTGTTGAGAAAAGTCTAAGTTCTTAAAACATGTTAAATACCATATTCTGTAAGTCTTTGAAAGGTTTGAAGAAGACTTATCTATCTGAAATATATTTCTGTACATCTAGAAAACCTAACTAACATAATTAAAAGTTTGATTATTATAAATGACTATCTATTAATCCACAATTTTACTTATGCACTACATTTTAAATGAGCTATACAAACATAATACCTTAAACAAGAACAGAAATACATATACACAATGTAAGGAAATTGACCTTAAATTTGTATCAATAGACCAAGATCCATACTAATGCAAAGTATTCATCTCTGTATCATATCTCCATTTAAATAAAAACAAACATTTATAAACAAGCAGTTTTGGAATTTGGGCATTGTTTTCTCCAAACTGTTTCCAGCTGTTTGTTGGGCAAAGTATTTTTAGGGCTCATGGAAACCTTTCAGGGTGTCTTGTTTCATCAAACCCCATTAGCCTTAGAGGAATCCACAGGTTCTCATCTTTTGTGGAAACAAAAGCAGAACCTCTTTTCCAAGGTAAAATATTCTTAGACTCAAATTTTGAAGTCAAGATACCTTTATGTTGGTTTAGCTTAGTAGCCCCCAGAATCAAATATCTCTCTGCAGTCAAAAAATTCAAAGAAAACACAACAATATTCATAATACAGACTCTCTGTGTATATTCATCTTTATGTGACTTATTTTTCTTTATTCCTTTAATCCATGACTGTCTGTACTCTTATATTACTTTTACTGTTTCTTTAAAGACTGTTTTATTTTTAATAACTATTTATCTTTTTTATAATTGTCTATACTCCTTCTCTCTCCCATGCCTACACACAATTTTAAAACACACTAGGACCTGTTCAGAGGTTTATTTCTATCTGAATCTGTCTTTATTGTATATCTTTAATCATTTTCTGACCAAGAACACTTTTAAAATGGTAAGCAACTTGGTTGCAGCATCCCTGGATGCTGGCTCCACCTCTCTTGGCCTTTCAATATGGCAGAGGTATGTTTACTGCCAGTTCTGCAAGCCAAGCTCACTGCCCCAGCTCCAGGGACACGGCAGATTTATGTCACCATTAAGCAACTTGTAGCACTCTGCTCACAAACTCCATAGCAGGACCTCCTGAAAGAACAAGAGCCATTCATGCGGCCAGCACAAACCAAGAAGCCTTCTCTTAAAGAAGTCTTGCCACTTCTTGCTTCTAGCAAATACAGTCCACCTGAGAAAATGCTGCTACCAAGAAGCTGTGTTTAACTCTGTTCTTTTGTATCTAGAATTCCTTTGCAAGCTCTCTCAAGTTTTATGTGGATGTAGTTGGCCCAACCTGGCACCATCTGTAAATGGAGACTGTTCTTTTGTTTCCAGGCCTGTCAGACCCAAACAATCAGATAGAAATTATATTAATTACAACACTGTTTGGCCAACAACTCAGGCATACTTCTAACTAGCTCTTATATCTTAAATTAACCAATTTCTATTATTTTGTATTTTACCTGAGGTTCATGGTCTATTACCTCTTGCTTCTTGGGCAGCTACATGGTGTCTGCCTCCTTCAAGCAGCTATGTGATGGCTCATTGACTCCGCCTACTCTCTATCCCTTCCAGCTTGGCTATATTCTGCCCTGCCATAGGCTGAAGCAGCTTCTTTGTTAACCAATGGTAATAAAACATATTCACAACATACAGAGGGGAATCCCACATCATTAACCCCACTGACTGCCCAGGGACTAAGTGCATCAACATGATTCATCTGCTTGTCCACATTTTTATGTTTTATTTAAGTCATGATCAGTATTCCAAACATGTATTGAACTCACCAATCTTTTGCTTTTTGGAAGATTCCTCTAATATCTTTTTGTTATAAAACTGGAAGTTACGTTCATCTGTTTCCTATCTTTGAACAGTAACCTGGAGAGGTAGCTCAGTTGGTAGAATCCTTGTCAAGAATGCACAAAGCCCTAGATTTGACCTCTACCCTGTGAAAACTGGGTGAAATGGTACACAGGTACAATTCAGACCCAGGAAGTGTAGGCAACAGGGTTAAAAGTTCAAGGTCAACTTCAACTAGATATCAAGTTTATGACCATCCTGGTCTATGTGAAACCCTGCCCCCCCAATGGTTAATTATTGTTTTTCTCTGGAAATATATAGAAGAAGCAGACTGTTGCTCTGTTTGCCTGGATTGGAGTGTGCTTTGTAGTGATTCTCTGGATTAAGCAGAGCAACAAGTCCACGATCAAAGGTCTCAGTTGAGCAAGCACAATGCATTTAGTCAGACCCAGCTTTTCCAGCTGTGTGGCCTCATATAAGATGCTTAACACCAATGGGTTTTAGTTTTCTCAGATGCATACTTATTGAGTGGGACCATCGCTATAACAGAAGGACTTCTAATTTACTAAAATTCAGACCATGCAACATAATTAAAAAATCATTTATAGTAGTTAGTAAAAACAGTACAGTGACAGTTGCTGCAAGGAGCAGTAGAAAACACATACCCAAGATGGCTTGAACCGAAGAGTCTGAGTTAAGTGGCTCCAAGTTGGGTTGACGTTTTTTATTACTATGGAGCTTATTCTATGAAGTAATAAAATTATTATCTGCACTTTAGGGACGTGTCAATTGAGAAGTAGGCATGCTAATTCACCCAGGGTCAACGCCAGTAAATGGTGCAGTTAGGTGTCACTCTCCCAGGCTGTCTGACCCAGAGCAGGCTTGTCCTTGTTGGGCTCCACCACTCCTTTTAAGCACTAAGTCAGTGTGCTTCCAGTGGCCACAATGCTTTGTGAACTGCAGTTAAGTGGAGCAAAATACCAGGCAGAAACTTTAAAAACAGAATTATACTGTGACCATTTGTTTCCAGAGAGGGTCTCTCTACGTAGCCCTAGGTAAACAAGAGCTTTGTATGTTGGCCAGGTTAGCCTCAAACTCCTGCGTTTAAAGGCATGAGTTGTTGCAACACCTGACCCAGAGATTTGGTTTTAGGAAAATAAGGAAGTTCTATTTTTAGGATACAGGGAAAGATTTTTGGCCACTAGAGGATACTGTGGGGACATTAGCCTCATGACAAAGCAAGTACCTCGACTGGGCCTGACTCTTAAGACAGTGGTATCGTGTTTTGTGGCCACAGAAAACAGGGTCACATAACTGCTGCTGAAGCTATGTGTCTTAGTTTCTCATGGCCATTTCTGGCGCTTCTGTCTCAGGGTACCTCCCCTGTTGGAGCTGTTTTTCTATCTCAGTGCGGGTTCCTCAGCCCCCAAGGGCTGCCTCTTTTCACCCAAGAGGCTTATCCTGTGAATCATGTCCCAAAGATTATGCTCTTCGATGATGCTAAATGCACCCCATTCTCCACTGGGCTCATCTGTTTCAGGTGAATGCCTCATTTAAATTTAATTAAATTGAATTGTGTTTATTATGGTGCTTTGAATGAGAATGGCCCCCTTAGGCTCATATATTTGAACACTTAGTCACCAGGGAATGGAACTGTTTGAGAAGGATTGGGAGTTGTGGCCTTGTTGGAGGAAGGGTGTGACTAGGAATAGGCTCTAAGGTTTCTAAAGCCCACACCAGGTCCAGTGTCTCTCTTCCTGTGGGTCAGGATGTAAAGTTCTCAGATACTGCTCCTGTCTGCTAGCCATGCCTGTCTGTTAGCCCCCCCACGATGATCATGGACTAGGCCTCTAAAAACTATAAACAAGCCCCCAAATGAATGGTTTTTTAAAAGCATTTCCTTGGTCATGCTGTATCTTCACAGTAATAGAACACTAAGAAATTTATTTATGTTGCATACTTTGCTTTGTGTGTTTCTGGTGTGTGTGTGTGTGTGTGTGTGTGTGTGTGTGTGTGTGCGCAACTGTGGTATATGTAGAGACTAGAGGTTAATGTCAGATGTCGTGTTCTATTGTTCTTCATCTATCATTTGAGACAGTCTCTCCTTGAACACTGGAGATCTACCTGTCTCCATTACCAAGTGCTTGGGTTATCGATGCGTACTACCATGCTGGGATTTTCATGAGTGCTACAGCTCCAGACTCAGGTTCTCATGACTCATGTGATGCAAGTATTTACCTGCTAACCCTTATTTACCATCTCCCAATTTTATTTTGACTCATTTCTCTGATCCTGCTTGTGAGGTATCACAAGCATGTAATGATTAGGAAAAAATTCAGTATTGCCCTGTGTTGTTGCTCTATTAAATCTAGCTTTGTTCATGTGGATGTCAGTTTCTAAAGGCAAATTGATTTTATACTTAGAGCTGGAATGAATATACAAACAAAATGCTCCTTTATAAAGTTGATCAGTTGAAATGAAACAAGGCACATTATAAATCAGATGCATAAAAGTTTTCTAGGTATCAGAGTTGACGACTCTTAGAGAGTCCCTATCTCTGTGCTTACTCACAGGGTAGCAGGAGACAGAGAGGCTGTACGTCTTCTGGAAGCGCACCCAGAGAGTGAAGATGTGAGATTCCCCATAGTCGGGGGACAGCAGTTATTCTTTCCTTAATCTTGAGGCTGGGCCAGTCTGGTGGAAGAGAATTCTCAAGTAGTTATACTAGTGTATACACTCTCAGAATAAAATGATCCACTTGAAGTTTGCTCTAAAATTTTTTATTGTTTATATCTAGAGTTTATAAATCAATAATTGGGACGCCATGCAGATGAAGATAGTGTGGTTTCCATATATTCATAATTTATGAAAACTATAAAACTATAAAAAATACATTGTAGGGGACGGGGATGGGTCAGTGGTTTGGAGCACTCAATGCTCTTCCAGAGGACCTGGTTCAATCCGCAGCACTCAAAGGTGGCTAGTCTTTGGGAATTCAACACCATCTTATTGCCTCTGTGGGCGCTGCATGGATGTGGTGTATAGGCAAACATGTAGGCCCTTATATATTCCTTGCAATTCAACATTCAAGAGGACAGTATCACGTTTTCATTCTCAACAGTGATTTTTCACTTCAGAGCCTGAACTTCTGTTATACCTGTTTATGAGCCAGAGACAATGATTTTTCAGATATCTGTCAGCACAAATTGTGTTGGTTGGTTTCTGAACACCATGTAAATGGAATTACACTATATAAATTCTTTTGTGCTTGGCTTGCTTGATGAAAGTAATATTGCTGATACTCTTTTGGGGGTGTGTATGTTCCTTTTTTATTGCCAAGGAATATTCCACTATATTTTGAAAATGGATCCAGTAGGCATTTCAGTAATTGTATGTTGGTTGAGAGAAAAATAGAAGAATTAAATATCTTTTTAAGGTTTTTGGTTTGAAAACTATGAAAGGAACAAGTTATAGGGGAGAAGTAAATCTCTGAGACAGGCTCATTATTTTGGACATAGAAATAACCAAGATGTTGTTTTATCTGAAAGTGGAAGCGTTGAGTAACAGTTGGATACTTGACTTTGGAGTTCAGAAGAGTTACTTAACTAAAAGTACCTAATATCATCCAAGAATAAATGATCAGAGAATATAGGACTGGGCAAATAGCTTAGTTGGCAGCATTCTTGCCTACCATCCATAAAGCCTCAGGTTTGATTCCTGCACTGCATTATTGGGCCTGGTGATACACATCTTTAATCCCAGCACTCAGGAGATGGGGGCAGGAAGACCAGATCATTCTTGGCTGCCTCGTAAGCTCAAAGTCAGCCTGGGATATGTGAGACCCTGTCTCAAATGAAAAGAAAACAAAAGATTAAATGATCATTATACAGAAAGAAAGTTTAAAGATAGAGTCCCGTAACACCCCATAGTGTTCATGAAGAAATTGAAGTAGAACCAGCAAAACTGATGGAAAAGAGAAGGAACAATTGGGGAGCTAGAAGAGCCAGGAGAATACGCTACTCCCGAGATTCATTTTGAAATTCTAGCTAACATAATATTGGGGTATGTATTCACCATGCATTCAACCTAGTGAAATATGAAAATAATTATGATTTCTAAAAGGTCATAACAGCTGCACTAATAGTACTTTGCAGTAGTGCATGTAGTGAACTGGTAGCACTTATAAAACTGGTCAAAAAATTCTATCACTAAACATTTCAAGATGACAGAGGATCTATTAATCACTACTCTTCTAGGATGGCTGCTTACTTTGGATTTAAAGTCGATGTTTTGGGCTTTGTTAATCCCCAAAACTGAGTGTTTCTCATAAGAGCACCAGCCAGGAGCAAGTTTCTCAGGAAACAGATTGCAGAACTCGAGACCCAAGAAAAACATCTCTAACCCATACGGCACCCAATCAACGTTGAAAAGATGTCTTGTCATTCCCCATGAGCCAACCATTCACAGGTGCGGACATCTTTAAACTTTTAAAGAGAGCAGAGGGTTCGTCTTTAAATGTCAACTAAACATGATGCTTTAGTGGGTGATACGTTCCACTGGATGAGCTGGATGAGCCAGGGTAAGGCTAATTCCTATCAGACAGCCATTAGCCGTTAGCCCAGCAATAACACGCTGATGCTGTTTCTCCCCATCAGTGATTGTCAGCCCTATTCAACTCTGCACTTAATCTGCCAGCTTTGACGTTTTAAGGAGAAAAACTGACTTCTGGAACTCCACAGCTATTAGAGAATTCTTCTCTGATGTGACTACATAGCCTTGGATTACTTAGGATACATCGCTAGAACTTTTGGTGCTAATGATGAGAAAACCATGTGGGCTCATCGGATAGTGCAAAACTCATCCCGCCGATTGGAGACAATACACCCTGTCATTCTCTCCATCTTCATCGCTCGTCAGGGTCCCCAGAAGCAGTGCTACTGTGAGCCCTCCACACCCACCCAGGGAAGCTGTACAGAAAATAGCTCTATAGATTGACAACTGGTGGCTTGGATAATGACGTGTGACCTGTGCTAATGGAAGATGTTAGCGATGTCGCAGATGGCTGATCATGTGACTCTTTGGCCCTACTTAACAGTTCCTGGTTGGACAGTGGCAAATGTGCATTATTTTCAACAAATTTTGAATGTAGGTTAGAAGGCATTAAATTTCCTGTAAGTGCTTTACCTCTTATTTAAAACCAAAACAAAAAAAACCAAACAAAAGCCATAAAAACCTGCAGGCTAGAAATATTGTTCAGGAGAGTAAAGCTGATGCGAAACAAACATCTTGGCAGTCTTCTAAGCAGCACTGAATTCAGTATAATTCACAAGTAGCTGTCTTAGTTTCCATATTTCTCCTTAGCTTCTGGAGTGTGTGTGTGTTTCCTGAAGCAGTTTTAGAGATGTGGAAAGCTGTTTCCTTTGCACAAATCTTAAATAACAAATAAAGACTTCACAAGGAGCATGTGTTTCTCCTTTTAAGGTTCACTGAAAACTAAAAATGCACCTGAAGACAAAAACCAAACCATAAATTCTGACTAGATTCCGTGTGTTACCGTGTAAGATTTTTCACTTTTATAAAGACAAATTACTTGGGCATGAGTATAAGATTCATTGAGTTTATTGAACTTGATTGGGGAATTTAAATGAGCTGGCCTAGAAATGTTATCATTATTCAACTTCTTTTTGCTAGGTTGTCAATCAATCCATCTATCCATTTATTTTGTAGTTGATGTCTACCATGGATGTATGTTATGTCTTTCAAGTATGACCCACTGCTTGACTTAAAAATATGGATAATGTCGACTAGAAGGTGATGTGAATTCAATAAACTAGTGAATAAAGTAGGAGAAATATTATAAGATAATCTATTCAAAGATCCTAGTTAAGACTTTATAGATGTTTGGACTCCAAAATTCAAGGTCACCTAGAAATAGTTAGTTTTTGAATATTTGCTGCTTAATTATTTGAAAATTATATGCAAAGATTTAAATGTTTTTATGAGTTTATATTGTGCAGCTGTGACCAAGACACCTGAGAAGGCGATTGAAGTGGAGGAATTGCTTGTTTGGGCTCTTGGGTTCAGAGATTCAGTCCACGGCCCTTGGCTCCATGGTGCAGAACCCGCAGGAGCATATAGGAGAAGAGGCTGCCCAATTCATAGTGGGCAGAGGGGAGAATTAGAATATGAACTAAAGACCTGCAGCACAGTCCGGAACCTGGAACCCCTGCTCACCAACCAGGCTGTCTCTACCTCTTGCTAATAGGGAGTTAGACTTTCGTGGTATCGTGAAGGGACTTTATGGGTTCCAGGGAAGGTGGAGAGGTGGTATTGAGGGTGCTCAGGCAGTTGGTATTTACACTATCTAGTAGAACCATTTTAACATTTTAAGAATGTACCACTAGGGCCAGCCAGAAGCTCAGTGGGTAAAGGTACTTGCCACCAATCTTTACAAGCTGAGTTTGATCTCTGGAACCCACATGGTGGGAGAAAACTGACTCCTACAAATTGTTTTCTGATTTCCACATGCGTGCTGTGTCAGGTGCCCTCCTGACCCCCCCAATGAATAAATAAGTAAATGTAATTTTAAAAGAAACAATGCAAGTCCTACTACTTACTCACTGGCTACTCTTTTATCTCTGAATTTAATTTTTCTTCCTTAATTGTATTACAACTAAAAAGGACATGTTGTCATAGGCTTTGCCTGGTTCATAGAGACTCAAAAGGTGGTTGATCCACACAGTAGATTTTTTAAATCTGCTATGAAGTAACATTAAATTTGCAGGTAAATGAAGGAAACTGAAAAAAATTGTAATGCGTGAGGCAACATAGGCACAGAGTAACAAATGCTGCTCATTCTCCCTCCTACGTGGATTCTAGCTTGGAACCTCTTATTTGTGTGTCCAACTTGGAGTCCCGGTTGGACAGGAAAGTGGAAAGAGGCCGCTGGGAGGGATCCCTTGAGGGAGTGGGGATGGCAGAATGTAGATAGGATGAAAGTGGAGATGGGGAGGGTTGGGGAGGGGAAAAGTTTAAGCAGGGAGGACACACGAAGGTCATAATCAAAACTCAGTGGGATGAAAAGATCATTTAGAATACTACTATTTGCAACCAAATTAAAAAATATATAATTTATTTATTTTTTTTTTTAAAAAGATCTTTGAGGATTCTACGCTGCATGCCTCAAAGTTTCTTCCAGAAGCCAGGATTATTGAAGAAAAACCCTCTACTGTGTCAGGGGTTGGATGTTGGTTAGGGAAGGTCTAGAGGCACCCCTCCACCCCCTGGAAAGAATATACACCTTCACCGTTTATCTCGGTTGTCCACTAGAACTAGATGGTAAAACCTACTTGAAAAAGACATCACGCAGTTTGAATGCATGATATAGAGAAATTAAACTGAAACTGGCCTGGAAGTTTCCTCCCTGCTGGTAGGTTGCAGTCCTGTAAGGTGCCAAGCAGTCTGCTGGGGAGGGAGGCGGCTGAGAATCTTCGGATCTAGGAGGTCAGCCTGGCAGGCCAGAAAGCAGCCTTGTGCGACAGCAGCGCTGCTGTTACAGTGCGGTCCGCAAGAGCTCTTTGATGGATTTGCAACCCTCTCCACACTAGAGAATCTGTACCTGGTACAGTAAACCTGACCAAAAGCCCATGGAGAGGGAGATCATAAGCTTAGGGGGAGGGAGTTGAATACAGTTAGTTATTTAGTAAATTGACATAGTATCAAGTTGCCCTTAAAACATTTGTGCTTATACGCAGAGACAAATGCTCCTGAGCCCTAATCAGAGAGGCTCCCCTCTTTTGATTTACTTTCAAACTTTAAGTGTTGCTTAATCTTTATACCTTTGTTATTAAGCCCTTTGAAGAAAACAGCTCAGAAAGTCACAGAATTGCATTATAGTCATTGTTAAGCCAATTAAATGTGACTCTTTTTTTTTTTAAAAGATTTATTTATTATGTATATAGTGTTCTGCCTGCATGTATGCCTGCACACCAGTTGAGGGCATCAGATCTCAGTATAGATGGTTGTGCGCCACCACGAGGTTGCTGGGACTTGGACCTCTGGAAGAGCAGTCTGTACTCTTAATCTCTGAGCCATCTCTCCAGCCCCAAATGTGACTCTTTCCTGAGGAATTCAAACCCATGTTTTGGGTATGCACTGTCTTTCCCCAGATAGCTGTTTACCCAAATACCCAGTGAGATCGCCAACTCTGCTTCTCTCTGGTTTGCCCTGAAATTGTTTTCTGTGGTGATGTTGAGGATCCAGCTTTATTGGGTGGAGGTTCCTGAGTGGGAAGGAAACCCCTTAGACTTCTGCTTGTCCTGCTGGGCTGTCTCTGCACTACTGCCAAAAGGCAGCTGGCCATTTAAAAATGCCCTGCGAATAGGAATGCTGGCTGCTCTCCAAGACGATGCCAGTTTAGTGCCCAGCACCCACCTGGGGCAGCTCACAACCCCCTGAAACTCCAGTTCCAGGAATTCTGACTCCTTCTTCTGGCCTCCATGGGCATCCCCACACACCTGACATGCACTCACAAACACATTGAAAAAAAGAATCTAAAAATGTCCTGTGAAAATGAGGAGTATTGCTAGTCAGTTGTGGTGATGCATATCTGTAATCCCAGCACTCAAAAGGTAGAGGCAGGAGGATCTGGAATTCAGCGTCAGCCTGGGCTCTCACACAGTAAGCCCCAAATCCCCCAAGAAAGTAAATGTTCTGTGGGGCCACTTTAAAGCACACAGGGTTTTAAAGGTAACACTAAATATTTAAATAAGCTTGGACCTTTTAAAATTTTTGTTTGTTTGTTTGTTTTTCGAGACAGGGTTTCTCTGTGTAGTTTTGGAGCCTGTCCTGGAACTAGCTCTTGTAGACCAGGCTGGCCTTGAACTCAGAGAGACCCGCCTGCCTCTGCCTCCCGAGTGCTGGGATTAAAGGAGTGCGCCAAAACTGCCCAGCTTCCTTTAAAGTTTTATACCGTTTGAAATTTAATAATTGGCGCTCCGAAGAAAATAAGGTGTTTTCAATTTCCATGGTGTTAGCACATCACCTGGGCTGACTTTAGGCTGCTGGAATGATGTGACTGAGTGTCAGCTTGGAGCAGATGGCACAGTCACCTTTTACAGTGGGGCCAGTGGGGCCAGCTGAAGAAGAACATTGCTGGCTGTTGGGGACAGTGAATTCACAAAGAAGTCTCTCCTTCCAGAGGGCATGAATGCGTAGCCCTAAACTAAGCATTTATACCACCCATTCTAAGGCTCGGGAGACATTTGGGAAGGGGAGGCAGAAGAATGGAAGAGTCAGAAGACGGAAAAGCGCTGGAAAAAGCCTTCTCTTGTGAGAGATTTGTACACTGTATGAAGATACATTGCTGTGATTGGATTAATGAAGAACGGAATGGCCAATAGCTTGGCAGGAGTTATTTGGCGTGACATCCTGACAGAGAGAAGAAGTAGGAGGAGCTAGTTGAGGCATGGAGGCGATGCCAGCGAGACATGGAGGGAGTCGGGCACACAGAATGAAAGAAAGGTAAAAAGCCATATGGTAAAATACAGAAGAAATGGGTTAATTTAAGTTATAAGAGTTAGAGACAAGCCTAAGTTATAGCCCAAACTTTCATAATTAATAATAAATCTCCATGTCATTTATTTGGGTGCTGGCTGGCTGGCTGGGTAGAAAAAGACTCATTACAGGCTCCTTTTTTTTTTCCCCCATAGCACACTCTTGCTTTTATTTCTCTTTTTTTGTTTTGTTTTTATTGAGCTGTATATTTTTCTCCACTCCCCTTCTTTCCTCCCCCCTCCCTTTCTTGTCTCTCCCATGATCCCCACGCTCCCAATTTACTCAGGAGCTCTTGTCTTTTTCTACTTCCCGTGTAGATTATTAGATCCATGTGTGTCTCTCTTAGGGTCCTTTCTGTTATCTAGGTTCTCTGGGATTGTGAATTGCAGACTGGGTACAGGTTCCCTCTTAAGATACAGCTGTTGCCAGCATGAACTCCCAGCAGCCGTTGGTGCCTGTACTGTTTCTGCCCAAGGATGGGCGTGTTTACACTCAGGCATGGATGGAGGAAGAGCTAAAGGGCCGTACCCATTACTGCTGAACGTTTTGCTGGTGACACGGTCATGGAGAGAAGAAATTGCTTATATTTGCGCATTCACTGAAAACCTCAGCAGGCTCCAATGCCTTGGTTAAACTAATGGGTAATAAATCAAAGCAAACAGCCATGAGTATGGAAAATGGACTAGTGGTGACAGGGACTGTTGATTGACAGGAATGGGAGGAAGATAACAGAAGGTGGGGGGGGGCAAACAGACCACATCTATTAAATTGTCAATTAACAAAAATTAGTGGAAAAAAAAGCACCAAAATGTTTGTAAAATACTAACACAGTAGCTTTTGTTAGGTATTATTGTAGCTGTTGTGACCACCAGATCTTATAATTCTCACAGACCATCTAAGGTTAGTGTCAGTGTTATATCTGTCTCAGTTAGGGTTTCTATTGCTGGGAAGAGACACCATGACCATGGCAACTCTTATAAAGGAAAACATTTCATTGGTGTGGCTTAAGCTCAGAGGTTCAGTCCATTATCATCATGGTTGGATATGGCAGAGTGCAGGTAGACATGGCGCTCCAGAAGGAACTGGAAATTCTACATCTCCATCCAAAGGCAACAAGAAAGTGAACTGAGACCCTGGGTGTGGTTTGAGGCTATATGAGACCTTAAAGCCGCCTCCGCGCAGTGACACACTTCCTCCAACAAGGCCATACTGACCCCAACAAAGCCACACCTCCTAACAGTGCCACTTCCTAGAGCTCATGCGGCCAATTACATTCAAACTACCACAGCACCCATTGCCGCAACTCTGTGAGCCGATACACACGGCAGAGAATATGGACTAAACAGGATCCGTCTAAAATCACCCAACCAGTGAGCTCCTGAGTGCAGATAGGATTCAAACACCAATCTTCTCTTAAGAACGGAGCCTTAAAGCAGTATGCACTGGCCAAAGCTCGTTATGCTAATCATCTGCTCTCTTCCTGTTGTAATTCCTTAGTAGAATGTGCGTATCAGCAGCTGGAATTGTAGATTCTTGCAATTCCCTTTGCAGATGGCTACCAGTGTTGTTATGTTTTACTCCCCGGGTCAAAATTCTGCAAGAGGAAATGAGACAACCCAGGAGGTAAAATATTAGAGATATTTTAAGTAAGGAAAATGTGTTCAGAGTTTCAGTTTAGTTTGGAGCTCAATGCTATATTGGCAAGAAATTCTGACTCTCAAACTGAGGTTTTCAATTTCATTTATTAATAAACACAGCATTTGACATGGAACTGTCTAAGAGGTAGATCTGGTAAAACTGTTCAAACATCATTCTGAGTGAAGAAACTCTAGAAGTTTCTCTCTAAGGTCAGTAACGAACGAGGGTGTCTAAAATAATCTTTTTTGATTGGCAGGTGACAAAATGGTGAAGCCATTGACATTTGAGAAGTAAAGGAAATGAGGAGTGTGAGTCTAGAGAAGAAACAAAGCTGTCAGTGTGTCCAGAGGCTCTAAATTAGTGCATAGAAAATAGAAGAGAATCAGTAGACAAACTAGTAAAGCTCAAAAGAGTTTCGTCTGCTTGCTGAGCACAAATCAACATATAAAAAGTCAATAGAATTATTTTAAACCAGTAATAAAATGATATATAACCAGTAGCTAATAAAAATATATATAACAGGCCAAAATGAGAAGTATATAGTATATACAGTATACAGTATATAGGATTTACAAAAGGTGCTGTGGAGAACATTTCAAAATGTTATTTAAAACACCAAAGAAGACCTGATTAGGTGAGAGAAATTCCTGCAGGTGGAGGGAAGATTTGACATTATAAAGATGTGTAATTTATACATTTTAAAGACAAGTTCAATGTAATTAAAGCAAAATGTCCAAGAGAAATGCACTGGGAACAATGATTCTATAAATAGCTAAGATAATTCTTTAAATGATGACCAAAATGGGGAAACATCTTCCTAGAGAGCTCAGTGTCTGGGTTGGCTGCCAATATATTACCAAGCTCAGTGTAGTACAGGCACTGAAAATAACAAGTAGGTATTCCAATGGGGTATAAATAGAATCATATTTAAAACAATTCCTTGTTTATATGAGAACTTGATGAAATGGTAGAACATTGAAGAAGAGGTATATTAGTCAACTGTTAAAATTGACAAAATATTTGTAGAAAAAAACAGAGGCTTTACACTCATAGCATATATTAAAATATTGCCTCATTGAAATAAAGATCTAAAAGTGAAAGACAAAAGCTATAAGACAGATATTAAAAAGAATCTGGAAGAATACCTCTTAAACAGTATGATAGGGATGGATGTCTTGAATGAGATGACAAAATGTGTGAAATGGGACTTGGGGGGATGGCTCGGTTGGTAAAGCACGTGGCACACAAGCATCTGAACCCCAACTTCAGATTTCTAGTACCCACATAAAAAGCCATGATGGTGGTGTGTGCCTGTCATCCCAACACTAGTGAGGTAGTGACAGGAAGATGCCTGGAGCTCACTGTACATTGAGACCAGCTTAATCATGTTAGAGTTTGCTTTAATTCTCAACTAAACCAAGAATTACATGTGAAGAGACTCTCAATCAGTGACTGTCTAAAATTGAGTTGGCCCCCAATGAGCTACCCCAGTATAGGCAGCAGGGGCCCTATACTGTCTAAAAGCGGAGATATTGAGGTGAGCACACCCAGTCAAGTGAGCATGCACACATTCATGTCTTTCTGCTGTTCCTTATCATGTGATGTGACTAGGTGTCAGAAATTGTGGACTAAAACCTAGAACTGTAGGCTGAATAAACCCTTTTCTTCCCCAGTAGATCTCATAGCAATAGCTGGTACAATCAGTTAAGTTCAGATTCAGTAAGAAACCATGTCTCAAACAACAAGGTGGAGAATGACCGAGTCTAACCTGTATAACACAAAGTATATATACACTACAATGCCATACTGCACTCCACGCATTTGTACAACTCATATATCAATTAAAAATTTGAAAGTGGAGCTAGGGAGATGACTCAGTGGATGAAGTGTTTACAGCATAGTATGGGAATTTGCATGATCAGAATTCACAGAGTTTTAAGTGCCAAGGAGGCAAAGACAGAGATCCCTGCTTGCTAGCCAATCGGTTCAGCAGCAATGGTGAGCTCCAGGATCAGTGAGAGAGACTTTCTCAAAAAATTAACTTGGAGACTGATAGTGGAAGACATATCTTATTGACCCCTGGTCCCATTATGGTGTGCATGGGCATATGCATATGGATATGCATCACACATGCAATAAACAATAAAAACAAAAGCAGCTTATGATATCATGTGACCTGTTTAGTAAGACATACTATATTCTTCATAAAAGTGCTGTAGAGCTGGGCTGTATTTAATCCATATCAAATGAGAGTCATAGTTGGAGAGTTACTAGTTATATATGCTGTGTCTGGTTATATGAGGATCTCATTTGGTTGCTAGAGAATAAAGGGATATTCCTTGTTATGGATGGAGATGTTTTAGAAATGTACCTATCAAATTGGAACTTCCAACATTACTGAAGAGCAGTGCTTCTGAAACTTCCTAATGCTGTGACCCTTTAATATAGTTCCTCACGGTGTGGTGACCCTGAACCATCTAATTACTTTATTCCCACTTCATAAATGTATTTTTGCTACTCTTATGAATCATGATGTGATATGTGACTCTCAAAGAGGTCACAATCCACAGGTTGAGAACAACGGCTGTAGAGCCATTTAAAATGTATCATTTCATGCCACATGAAGCAGGGTCTTAGTTAACAGTCCCACACAAATTAAGAATGAATGACTTTTGGTACTATTGGTAGTGTTCCTAAAGATGAGACTGCCAATGGTATTTACTTTTTGTCCCTTTCTGTAATTAAGCTATAATTAATATTTACTTAATTTTAATAAGAAAGACAATAAAATAATTATCCTTTTGAAAAGGAATCGGTGAATTTTTCAGTGTCAAAAATTAACTATTTCCAGGAGTTGTGGTGCTTACCAGTAATTCCAGAACTCAGGAGTCACAGACAGGGGGATCAAGAGTTTGAGCCCATCATTTGCTGCATGAGTTCAAGGCCAGTTTGAACCACATGAGATACTTAATGTCTCAAAAACCTGTTGTGGGAGAATCTTTTCTACCATGAAGATGTGTCTTTGCCAGGACACCTTCTGACGGCTTTAGTAAGAGCTGAATGGCCAATAGCTAGGCAGGAGAGGATAGGCGAGGCTTCTGGGGAGAGAGAGGAAGAGGAGAAATGTAGACCTAGGGATTTCACAAGCCGACTGGAGCACATCGAACATGCTGTATTGAGGAAAGGTAAAAGCTGCATGATAGAATGTAGATTAATAGAAGCAGTTTAATTTTAGTTATAAGAGCTAGTTGGGCCAGGTGATGGTGGCTCACGCCTTTAATCCTTGCATTCAGGAGGTAGAGGCAGGTGTATCTCTGTGAGTTCGAGACCAGCCTGGTCTAGTAGAGCTAGTTCCAGGACAGGCCCTAAAGCTACAGAGAAACCCTGTCTCGAAAAACCAAAAGCAAACCAAACCAAAACAACAAACACAAAACAAAACTAGTTGGGCCAAGCCTAAGCTAAAGGCCAAACTCCATAATAAATAAATTTACATGCCAAAAAAAACAAAAAGTAATTTTTTTTTATCTTCTTAAATATTGAGGAGTGTGTGTGTTATACTTTTAATTCCATATTCCATCACCACTCACTTTGGAGCTGTCGAAAATCTGAGCTTTTAGATCCTGAATATTATTCACACATTTTAAAGATTTTCCATCATATATCTCAACTCTTTAAAATATTTGGACAGCTTATTGCAATATTGTTTGCAATCAGGCAAGTATTTCATTATATTACTGATTTGGGACTGATATATAAGAAAGAGCCCGCAATTTACCATCATTGAACAGCAAACTTCTCCTCTGCCACCATTTTGACTGCGCACAGGTGGGCAGTCATCAGGGAGTCTTTTGTGTTCTCAGTTGAATGAGCCTAGGGCAGGGCTCCTCTGAAGATTCAGGTTGGTTGGTGGAGCCTCATGCTCTCTATGTGGCCTCTCTCTACTTAACAGTACCACTTGTCCTCCTGGAATAAAGCTCAGAGCTCCAAGGGAAGGGAAACGGCAGTTACCTGGACAGTGGCGGGGCTATGTCTGGCATAAGCATGTCGCTTCCACAGGATTCTGTTGGCTACAGCAATTGTAGGTCTCCCCAAATCCATGATGATGGAGAAATGGACTGTACGTTGGGAAGCCCCTTGAGTGAAGAACTTATGAGAAGTGATATTGCACAGCCACTTTTAGAACCTGTTGCAGGTTTTCACTGTCTGTCTGTTTCTACCGGACCCTGTCCTCCTCCCTCCTCTTTATTCTTCCTCTTCTCTCTTCTCTTTCTCTTCTTTCTCCTCCCTTTCCTCCTTCTGCTCTCTCATTTCTCTTCTATCTGTTTGATTTTTCAACTGGTGGTTCAAATCTGTTAGTTAGAGCATTTATGATACTGATGTTACACAAATGTCTACATTGGACATTTTTTAGATTTTTAAACATGCCCTTACATGTGAATGATAATTCAAATGAATTCAGAATTCTAATGCTACCGTCTTTGACCTTAGAAGCATTTGATGTTTTACAGAAGGGTTTTGTTTTGAACATTTGTCTCTTGGTGCATCATTTGTCTTTCTCTGATCTGACTGCTCCCATTCCTCCTTCTAGTTTAGGCATACATAATGTTTTCCTTAAGGTTTTAAATCCAGCAGTTTTCTCTGTGTCTGTTTGTTTTATGGGTACAGCTTGTCTTTTATTGATCAGTTTGGGTTGAAGTAGCAAGACCATAATGAAGATGTATTTTTTAAAATTTCTAGTTTGTAGTCCCTGTGAATGCGGTTGACAGTGGGGGCAGACTGAGGGGCACTGACAGTGGCACTGGGATTTGTCTCTACTGCATGTCCTGGCTTTTTGGGATCCTATTCTCTTTGAATGTATACCTTGCTCAGCCTGGATGTAGTGGGGAGGACCTTGGACTTGCCACAGGGCAGGGTACCTTGTCCTCTCTTAGGATTGGAGGAAGGAGGGTGGGAGGGTGTGAGGAGAGAGTGGGAGGCGGGGAGGGAGTGGGAATTTTGATTGGTATTTTTTAAAGTAATAAAATAATAAAAAAAGAAGAAAAAAATAAAATTTCTAGTTTGTTGCTTTATTTTTATATGTTTAATTTTTGTATAAGATTGTGTTTCTTGATTTATTCTTCACACATTCAATCTTTGTATCATTTATAAAACAAATATGAGAATTTAGTTTTTTATAGTAGCCTATTATAAACTGTGATGCTTTCTAGTAATAAAAGTTCTTGATATCTGTGTGGACATGTGTCTATATGTAAGTAGAAGTCAGTAGTCAGTGGTGGTCATCTTTATTGTTCTTCAGTTTCTGAAATAGGTCTGTTACTGAATCTGGAGTTCATCAACTGGTTATGCTGCCTGACCAGTGAGCTCTGAAAATCCTCCTGCCTCGGACCCTCTCCCCTATTACTGACTTAACAGACCCAGATTTTAAGTGCGTTCTGGGGACCTGAACTCAGGTCCTCAAACTTTCTGTTACCCACTTACAATGTAGGTTATTGTTGTGTCACAGATTAAGTGTATTTTCAGTTCTTGCTTAGAATACAGATAAGACATTCTGTAATCCTCCCTTTTCTTTCAATAAGTCTATATTATGTGAAATGCTTATGTGCTGCTTCAGAGTGGTCCTTGTTTCTCATAAAATTGTTGTCTTTTTCTAAGTTGAGTGCCATTTCTCATACTCCACTGAGGACTCAGACTGGTTTATTTTACGTCAGTTAATATGCTAGTTTGGAAAACAGTGACAAGAATATTTAGGTTATAAACTAAAGGAGATGATTAAGAAAGAAAACCAAGATGGACTCACCTGAGAGCTAAGAAACCAGCAAAGTGGTTTCCAAAAGCCAAGGGCAGAGAGCAAATGATTTTGTTAAATACTGTAGAGAGTATTGGTGTAGGAGGTCCTTCTTTCTATGTGTTGCTTTCATTGGTTGAATAAAGAAACTGCCTTAGCCTTTTGATAGGGCAGAACTTAGATAGGCAGGAAAAAGAGAACTAAACGCTGGGAGAAAGAAGGCAGGCAGAAAGAGCCACCATGGAGTTGCCAGAGTTAGACATGTTAATAACAGTAGAGAATGTGCATGTATCCTAGCTTTGTGGATTAATTAGGTTAGTCTATTTAATCATGTAAACTCTTAACTTTTTCAAATGAGAAATACTTTCTACTCTGTTTCAGGTACTATCATTTTGTGTTTTCTTTCACTCTATCTAAATTTGTGTCTGAAACATGGGTAGATGCTGGATCATATGACATAATTTGAAGTTTAGATTCAATTCATACAAAAGACAGTCTAATTCCTTGAGACAGGAGAGAAGAATTTTTACTCATTATTATTCTAAATAATCATGGTTGCGGATACAGGTGCTGTGTCAAATAGGATATTGTAGAATTCCTACTGTAAGATGTTGATTTTCCTTGTAAAATAAGAGTTGAATCAGAGTTGAGAATAGCAGATTAGGTTTAAGGTGAATAGCAAAGATTTAGCAAACATGTTCTTGTGTGAATTGAGAAGGAACTGAAATCAAGGATTTGACAGTGGCATTGGGGTTATAGACAACATAATTATAGCAGTCAAATGTATTCTATGGCTCACATCAGAGGCATGCCTGATTAGACTTCTGCTTTGGGGGAGTACAGAAAGAGAAAGGGAGATTTGCAGCACCAACTTAGCTACTTTCTATTAGACCTTTATCATATGATAGATGAATTGTGTGAATGTTCAAGTTGAAACAACACAGACTAAGCTTCCAATGCAAAATAAGGTCACTTTGGAAGGTGGCTGTGTGTGTGGGGAGAGGTGGGTGGGTATCATTTTTTTCTTTTTCTTTTTTTCATTCAAAAATTTCCACTTCCTCCCCTCCTCCCATTCCCCTCCTGCTTCCCCACTCACCCTCCTCCCTCCCTCTCCAGCCTTAAGATAGGGCAGGGTACCCTGCCCTGTGGGAAGTCCAAGGCCCTCCCCCACTCCATCCAGGCCTAGGAAGGTGTGCATCCAAATAGACTAGGGTCCCAAAAAGCCAGTACATGCAGTAGAAACAAGTCCCAGTGCCATTATCAATGGCTTCTCAGTCAGCCCCCATTGTCAGCCAAATTCATAGAGTCTGGTTTGATCACATGCTCATTCAGTCCCAGTCCAGCTGGATTTGGTGAGCTCCCATTAGATCAGGCACATTGTCTCAGTGGGTGGACCAACCCCTCGCTGTCCTGACTTTCTTGCTCATCTCCTTCCTTCTGCTCTTCAACTGGACCTTGGGAGTTCAGTCCAGTGCTCTGATGTGGGTCTCTCTCTCTATCTCCATCCATTGCTGGATGAAGATTCTATGGTGATATTGGAGGTAATCATCAGTGTGATTATGGGGGAAGGCCAGTTCAGGAACCCTCTCCTCTGCTGCCCAAGGACCTATCTGGAAACATCCCCATGGACACCTGGGTTCCCCTCTAGAGGCAAGTCTCTTGCCAACCCTAAAATGGCTCCCTTAATGTAGATATCTTCTTCCCTGCTCATATATATGCCCTTCTTCCATCTCTACCCTCTCCCCCAAGCTCTCCCAATCCTTCCCTTCTCCCTTCTCTCTCCCCCTCTCCCCTTTCCCCAATCCTACCCCCACCCCCATGCTCCCAACTTTGCCTGGTGATCTTGTCTGCTTCCATTTTCCAGGAGGATCTATATATGTTTTTCTTTGGGTTCACCTTGTTATTTGGCTTCTCTAGGCTTGTGAACTATAGGCTCAATGTCCTTTGTTTATGGTTAGACTCCACTAATGAGTGAGTACATACCATATTCATCTTTTTGGGTCTGGGTTATGTCACTCAGGATAGTGTTTTCTATTTCCATCCATTTGCATGGAAAATTCAAGATGTCATTTTTTTTTTCCACTGAGTAGTACTCCAATGTCTATATTTTTCACACTTTATTTATCCATTCTTCCATTGAGGAGCATCTAGGTTGTTTCCAGGTTCTGGCTATTACAAATAATGCTGCTATGAACATAGTTGAACAAATGCTTTTGTAGTATGATTGGGCATCTCTTGGGTATATTCTCAAGAGAGGTATTGCTGGATCCTGAGGCAGGTTGATTCCCAATTTCCTGAGAAACTACTACACTGATTTCCAAAGTGGTTGCACAAGTTTGCATTCCCACCAGCAATGGATGAGTGTTCCCCTTACTCCACATCCTCTCCAGCATAGGCTATCATTGGTGTTTTTGATTTTAGCCATTCTGACAGGTGTAAGATGGTATCTCAAAGTTGTTTTGATTTACATTTCCCTGACCGCTAAGGAAGTTGAACATGACCTTAAGTATCTTTTGGCCATTTGAACTTCTTCTGTTGAGAATTCTCTGTTCAGTTCAGTGTGGGTGGGTATCATTGACAGATATGTGGAGAACAGAAAAAATGCTCTAATATTTCACAGACCATATCACAATTCTCATGTTTAAGACAAAGAGCTTGAAATCTAACTCAAAGTGTTACTCGGACTGATACGAAAAAGCAGAGCAAGGAGAATGTAACAAACCCTGCCTCAAAATTCCTTTTAACTTACAGAAGTCTTCATTGGGTCAAAGTTTGTTTTGGTTTTATCAGTGTGTTGGAAAAGAGTGTAATTGATAGATAAAAGGACATGCCTGAACAAATGCAATCATGGTGAAATTAGTCTCATTCATATGTTCTCTCTCTCTCTCTCTCATTCTCTAAGACAGGGTTTCTCTGGAGTTTTGGTACTCCTGAAACTTGCTCTGTAGACTAGGCTAGCCTCGAACTCACAGAGATCAACCTGTCTCTGCCTCCAGAATTCTGGGATTAAAGTTGTGTGCCACCACCGCTTGGCTGTTTTATCTCTTTTAATCTACCATCATCAATATGGCTAGGTAGATTTTCTTCCTACTAAACTACTAGATGCACAGATGTATAGTAGCTGTAATTGGTGACTACTTTTACTTTGGAATACACATAATGAGGAAACATTAGAAATGACTTTTGACTCTGGGGTCTAGTGTGCATTTCACTGTGTTCATCCTCAATTTGAAGATTTCTTCCCATAAGTAATCAGTTTGGACATCTCCACCGAGAAGCAGACAAGGTTTTCATTTTCCATGATGGTTTTCCAAATTTCTGAGTCTTTTCAAATTATTATTTAAAACTTCAATTTGTGGTTTGTGGTTGTTAGCAAAGGCAACATAGCCATCTAAAATGGAAACCTTTTTATTCTGTTAAACTTACTCATTTTTTTAAACGTCTATAATCCTAACCCTTAGAGACTGTGTTTGGAGGCAGTGTTGAAAGAGGAAAATATATCACATTCGTGTTGGCCTCTAGAGGTCACAAATGCAACAGAATCTTGTTTTCTTCTCTTCTCTTCAACAATGGTTTAAACGGCACACAAACCACCATGGTTTTGATGGATGTGTGTGGTCACTGTAGATCTTAGGGTTTGAATGATCACATTACAAGACTGCTTGCTTACAAACATGTCTAGAGCTTCAGCTTTTTAACCAGCATCTTCTGTAAATACAGAGACAGAGAGCAAAAAAGACAGTACAAAGATGTTTTTCAAGTTCTGGAAAGAATATTTTTTTTTTAATGCAGAAAACTATGCCATGTTTTTCTGTCAAGATCAGTAACAATTATTGTCAATTACTTTTTTGGAATCTGCTTAATCAATGATAAATGCTTAATGACATAGGCAATAAAATGTAAACAATTCCATGTAAACGTAAGTTGCAAAAATACCACTTTGCTATTATGAAATAGTTAGAACCTACATTTTCAGTTATTTACAATATTATAAAAACACTTTCAGTAGCAAATTGATTATTAGTGGTGCTTTTCATTTTCTTAATGTTTGAATTTTATGAGGTTTTTATGGTAAAAATCTTTACTATTCTTTGGCCATCTGTAACCTGCCAGACACTGTGTTAGTGACTCTTAGCATACTAACCCATTTATTTTCTGAATAACAAAATGCATACCTATTTTGATATTAAGTTGTAATCTAATTTTCCTAAGAATACTTCTTCTCTTTTCTTTATATATTAACCCAGAGATAATGAAAATAATAATATTTGAAGTTACATGAATATTTTAATTGAATCTATTCAATATGAAACTGCTTGTCAATCAAGTACTTCTGTTCTTATTGAGATACACTCAAAATGAATTCTGGGTGAATATAGATAATTAACAAACCATATGGCTGTTGCCTTAATGTTATTTCTGAAAACCACTTCTCAATATGTTGTCAACTACAGGACATAATAGGAAGCCACTCATATAATCTCCAGAATGCCTTGGTTTCACGAAATTCACAAATAAACATCAGTGCTGTGGTCTTCCCTTGCAAACATACAGCCTGTACTTTGGGTTCAAAGAAGAGCTGGGTTTTAACTCTGACTCCATTATTTTAGACAAATTAGTTTGAATTAGAATCTCTGTATAAACTACCAGCATGGTAACCACTCAGCTCCATCATCCTTCTCTTTACCTCTCTCAGAATGAGACAGTCATTAACTCCTTGGGGCTCTGAGAAAGGGCAAAGGAAAGAGCTGTGAGGTAGTGTCTCCTCTTGTCTCTATCAGGCCTGATTAGATTGGAGTGCAATCACTAGAATATTAAGTAGGACAGAACCACTATCATGGTGGTCTTCACCAGACCTAAAACCAAGCCAGTCTTTCTTTAGCTCAACACCTTTATTTTGTTTGTCTTGGCTTTAAAGAGCATGAAGCTCCAAAATGACAGCTTGCCTTTCAGTAACTGTTTGAAAACCATCTGATGCAGCTTTAGAACTTGAACTAAGACCAAGGCAGGTGACTTGGTTATTAAAAATTGTCCTAATATGCACCATGCGGTTAGCTCTGAAACGGAATAACTCTCACCAAATCTGGCATCACAAAAAGCTGACAACACTAGTTATCTTAATCTATCACTTTCATATTTTCCCTTTTTGTCTTGCATATCATGTAAGAAAACAGATTTGAAAAATGAGTAAGACCTGCATTTTAGCTACATTTAATTGCCAGCTGTTAAGATAGTTCTATTACACACAGCCGGGCAGCTGGGACAAACCAATGGCCTCTCCCTTGCAATAATTGGCGGCCCAACATGGCTAACTAACTCCACATAAAACATAAGAGGGCTTAAAAAGGAATTCTAGAAAAAAATACAGAGTTTAACACAACTTCTTGCTGTTTGCTGGCTGCTTGCTGCAGCTCCTAGAGAGATTTTCCTGAATCAGCTGTAGCAGTAAAAAAGCTGCGATGGTTTTGAAATGCCGGATTTCTGGGCTATGCTGCCAGTGCAACCTCTGGCTCTTTCGGGAGACCAAGCACTTGGATGGGGGTTGTGAGCATTGTGCTGCATGTGGCTTACTTGACGGCAACTTGGACTGGCTGTGTGCTTGGAATTGGGGCACTGTGGATGGCTCAGAGGTGCAATTGGTTCTGCTATGCTGGACAGTACGGAGCGTGAGAAGGAAATACCATATTTACCATAATAACAGTGCAGCTTAAGTTTTAGACTGGGCAGGCAAACAGGTATTACTGTATTACCCCTACTAATGGCGCAACTTATGTTTTTAAGAAGTGCTTAGTATTTTAAGAAGTGCTCTTGGACAGCAAAGAATTACAGATTCACAATAGGACAGATTCAGACATAAATGACCTCTAAATTGGTCACAGTGTTAGATAAATGTACGTAGGCTTGGGAGAGAGAAGGAAAAGAGTATAGAGAGTCATAAAACAAAGTTAATGCTTAAAAAAGGGTAAAGTCTTTAAAGAGACAGAGTACAGATAGTCATAGATTAAAAGAAGTAAAGAAAAATAAGCCACATAAAAATGGAAAATTCAAAGGAAGTCTGGGTCATGTGTATTATTGTGTTTTCTTTGAATTTTTTGACTGTGAAGGAGCTAAGTACAGAAAGACATTTCATTGTATGGGCTGCTAAGCTAAACCAGCATGTATATTATAAAGGTATCATGACTTCAGAATTTGTGTCTAAGGACATGTTGCTTTGGAAAAGAGGTTCTTCTTTTGTTTTCACAGAAGATAAGAACCTGTGGATTGCCTCCAGGCAAATATGGTTTCATGGACCTAGAACTCCTGAAAGGTCGCCATGAACACCCTCAAAATATTACTTTGCCCAACTGCTGACTGAGATGAACCTAGCACACAGGATACATCACAAAAGACCTGATTAACAGTGCCCCCATACAGCACGAAGCAGTTTGGAGAGAAAAAACTATGCCCATATTCCCAAATATTGTCTATAAATGTTTGTTTACATTTAAAGGGGGATATGATATAGATATGAATAATTTTGCATTGGTATGAATCTTGCTTATTGATACAAATTTAAGGTCAATTTTGTTATATATATATTTCTGCTCTTGATTGAAGTGTTGTGATTGTGTAGTTCATTTTAAAATGTAATGTATAATTAAGAATTATATGTTAAGAGATAACCCTCTTTAATAGTCAAGTTTGTAATCATATTAGTTAGATTTTCTAGATGTACAGAGAAGTATTTCAGATGAATTGGGATTCTTCAAATCTTTCAGAGACCTTCAGAATATGGCATCTAAATGTTTAAAAAATATAGGACTTTTCATGACAGTGAGACACATCTGCTCCTGGCAGCTCCAAGCTACTTCGAGAGGAAGATGGGCATCGAAGAGGCTCCTTAGCCATTTGGTCAAGAAACTGCTCTTGCCTGGACTGCTTCACTGGAATGCAGTACCCACAGAGAGATGACTGCTGAACTTGCCTAAAGGTGAGATAGTCCTTCAGGGTTCCTGCTTCATGAAAGAGTCTGTGAGACACTCTGCAGGATACAGAAGAAAGTGACTGAACTGTCTTTGAATTTTCCTGCTTCATGGAAAAGTCTGCTGGATACTATGGTCCTGTGGGCTGAAGATGGATGCCCCAATGGTACAGAAGAACTTTTGGTGACTGTCCAGGCAGTGAGATGTCTCTGTCAATTCTAGAATTTTGGAAGTTGCTTACAATGCACTTCCTGTTTACTTAGGTAATATCATATCCTTCTGGAGTCTTTGATGGAGTTGAAGAATAGATTATTATAGTTTTCCTCAGTTATGATAAAAGACAAAATAGATATAAATATTGTAACTGTAGTTTTTGCTTGATACCTGTTTTGTTATATGTAATTTTACTATGTTAAAGTTAAAACCTTCCTTTTTGTTTAAACAGAAAAGGGGAAATGGTGTAGGAGGTTATTCTGTTCATGTGTTGCTTTCATTGGTTAATGAATAAATAAACTGCTTTGGGCCTAATAGGGCAGAACTTAGGTAGGCAGAGAAGACAGAACTGAATGCTGGGAAGAAGGGCAGAGTGAGAGAAGCCATGGATCCTCTGCCTAAGATGGATGCCAGTTAGAATCTCCAGTAAGCCACAGCCATGTTGTGATGCACAGATTAATGGAGCTGGGTTAAACTAAGATGTAAGAGTTAGCCAATAAGAAATTAGAGCTAATGCCCAAGCAGTGTTTTAATTAATACAGTTTCTGTGTGGTTATTTTGGGGCTAAGCAAGTTGGGCAGGGAATGAACAAGTGGGCCCCCTTTCCTTGCAACAATCAACTTCTATAAAATTTAGTTATATCAAACTCAAAACATGAAAAATAAAATGTATGCTTTCTCTGCACTCCCATCATTTCCTAGTCACTTCTTGTCCCACTAGGGCCACCATCACCCATCTAGTCCCCTGTCTTGAGTCATTATAGTGATCTTAGGATGTCATTACATCTGCATCTAGAATGACTGTGAAGCCTGTCTCCTTGGTTCCCAGTTCGTTTAACCCCATTCTCTGTCACCTGTGTGCTTCTGTGCAGTTCATGCTTGGCCATACTGGGTAGTTTAAACACTTTCATATCTTGGGTATCAAGTCTAAAATCCACAACGACTCATTGTGATATGTGCCATTAATTATTTCTTAGAATCTGAGCTTAGGTTTAACTTAAAAAGAAATAGGCTATCACATTAAGTAATAGGGTTCACTGTGACAGCTTGTGTACCTGTGTCATTAAGTTTTATTCTTGCTCACTTCCCTCCCTCATGTTCTCACTCATGCCCTTCTCTCCTCCAGATGGCTCTATTTCCACCGAGTTCATCCATTTTGTTGTAAGTTGCACATCTGTGTTCCATTTCATGTATTTTTGCATATGAACACATGTGTGTATATACATGGAGACCAAAAAACAGTCTTGGGTGTCATTTTTCAGGGCCATCTATCTTGTTTTCTGAGAAGTATTTTTCACTGGCTTGAAACTTGTCAAATGGGCTATGCTAGGTGGTCATGGAGCCCCAAGAATCTGCCTGCCTCTTCTTCTCCAACCCTGGGATTACAAGTACAAGCAATCATGCCTATTTTTTTTTAAACATGGGTACTGTGGTCAAACTTGAGTCTTCATATTTTTTTGCAAGCACTTTATTGGCTGAGCTATTTCTTGGATCCTGTCACCCTCTCTATTTCCTCCTTCTTAATATCTCTTATTCACCTCTTATGATCCCTTGTCTGGTTTCATGACCTTCATGTCAACGCACATAAGTATACACATAGAGGCACAAAATATATAATTTTAAATCTAAATTCCATGTATAAAAGAAACCATGTGAAATTTGTCTTTCTGAGTTTGGCTTATTTTGCCTATGATAATGATTTCCAGTTGCATCTGTTTTCTTACAAATATCGTGATTTCATTTTTTAAAGGTTGCATAAAATTCTACCATTTATATGTTCATATTTTATTATCCATTTATCTATTAATGGACATCTAGGATAGTTCCATTTCCTGGGTATTACGAATAATACCCAGTGATAAACATGGTTCTTCAAGTACCTTTGTAGTGTGTTGCCTGGAGTGGCTGGATGATATAGTTCAATTTTCAGTCTTTTCAATAATGCCATTAATGATTTCTATAGGGCTATAAAGTGTAGATTATTATTACTAATAATGAGTAATAGGTCTTCTTTCCTTCATCCTTGAGGACCAGTACATGTGGTCATTCATTGTCTTGATGATAGTCATTCTGACTAGTAAGAGGCTGAAGTGTAATAGCTTTAATTTGCATTTCTCTGATAGCTTTTCCAAAGATGTATTAGCCATTTTTATTTCCGCTTCAAAGAACTGTCCACTCAGTTTAGTAGACATTTATCACTGGCTGAGTTGGTTTTTTTCTGGTTGATTTTATTTTTATTGCTTAATTTTTTCAGATCTTTATATATCCTATATATTAATCCCCTGTCTAATGAGTAGTTGGCAAAGTTTTCTCAACACAGTAGGCTGTTGATGGCTAGTGTGCAGAGTTTTTAAATTTTATATAATTCTAAATCCTTGGGGGTAGTATGTCCTATGCTATCAGAGTGATTCTCAGGAAGTTTTTGCTTATGCTTATCATCTTGAAGAATTTTACCTCTGTTTTACACAGTTTAAAAGTTTCAGATTTTATATTCATATCTTTCATCAATTTTGCATTGACTTTTGTGCAGGACAATTGAATTAGATCTAGTTTCATTCTTCTCCACATGGAGATCTTGCTTTCCCAGACTCATTTGTTGCAGAGCCTGTCTCCCCCACTCCCAAGAGTGAACAAGGACCAATTTATACTCTTCTACATGTAAATGTCTGGCTTCCCCAGTACCATTTGTTGAGGATGCTGTCTTTTCCCCAATATATGATTTTAGCTGTTTTGTAAAAATTCAAGTGGCACTGAGTGGTGGTGGTGCACGCCTTTAATCCCAGCACTGGGAAGGCAGAGGCAGGTGGATCTCTGTGAGTTTGAGGCCAGCCTGGTCTACAAGAGCTAGTTTCAGGACAGGCTCCAAAGCTAGAGAGAAATCCTGTCTCAAAAAACAAAATAAAAAAACAAAAGCAAAAAAAAATTCAAGTGGCTACAGTTGCTTTGATAGGTGTCTATTTTTGTGTCAGTACCATGGTGTTCTTATTACTATGGCCTGTAGTATAACTGGAAATCGGATATTGTGATACTTCTAGAACATTCCTATTGTTCAAGATTATTTTCACTATCTGAGGTCTTTTGTGCTTTTATTTTAATTTAACACTGTTTTGTAGCTTTCTGAAAGATTAAGTTGGTATTTTGATTGGGATTGTGTTGCACCTGTGGAATGCTTTTGGTAGGATGGCACTTTCAAAATAGTAACCCTGCCAGTTCACGAACATAGGAGATCTTTCAGTCTCTTAGTGAATTCTTTAACCTCTTTCTTCAGCATGTTAAAGTTTTCATTGCAGAGTTATCTCATTTCTATAGTGACTATGTTCCAAAGTATCATTTTTTTAAATTCTTCTCTCATATGTTGCATCCTCCAGCTCCCCTCTCTCCTCTCTTTCCAGTTCATTCAACCCACCCCTCTTTCCCTCAGGTCCACTCCTCTTCCTTTCCCTTCAGGAAAGGGCAGGCCTCCTAGGGATATCAACCAAACATGGACTAACAAGTTACAGTAAGACTAGAAACAGACCCTCATTATTGAGGCTGGATAAGACAACCTGGTAGGAAGAAAAGGGTCTCAAGATCAGACAAAAGAGTCAGAGACAGCCCCTACTCCCACTGTTAGGAGTCCCACAGGAAGACCAAGTTACACAACTGTAACACATATGTAGAGGACAGACCCATGCAGGCTCCCTGAGTGTTGGTTCAGTTTCTGTCAACCCCTATAATCCTAGATTAGTTGATTCTGTGGGTTGTTTTCTTGTGGAATCCTTGGATCCTCTGGCTTCTACAATTCTTTCTCGCCCTCTTCCACAGGATTTCCTGAGCTCTATTGGTTGCTGCATGAAACTCTCTGATGACAATGGTAGCCTTCCATTCTACAAGTATTGCAGAGTAGCATTAAGAATCATTTCATTGGCTTGCTCTCTCTCTCCTTCCTTCCTTCCTTCCTTCCTTTCTTTCTTTCTTTCTTTCTTTCTTTCTTTCTTTCTTTCTTTCTTTCTTTCTGTCTTTCTTTCTTTGCCAGTCATGTTTGGTTCTGTCCTAGGTCTCTGAGCTGTCCGGGCTCTAGTTCCTAGCCCTCCAGGCATCATCAGGGGTGAGTTTTCTCTCATGGCACAGGTCTCCAGTTGGACTAGACACTGATTGGCCACTCCCACAAGTTGTGTGCCACTTTCACTCCAGCACATCTTGTAGGCAGGACAAATTGTAGGTTGAAGGTTTGGGACTTGGTTGATCTCCCAATCCCTCTTCTGGAAGTCTTGCCTGGTTACAGAAAATGACTGGTTCAAGCTACATACCTCCTTTTACTAGGAGTCTTTGCTAGGGTCATTATTATTTGTGTGTGTGTTCGTTTGAGGTTATTGTGAATGTAATTGACTTATTTTTAAGTAGATTGCTACTGATGTGTAGAAAGGCTGCTAGTTTTTGTGTGTTGATTTTGTAACCTGCTACTTTACTCGAAGTGTCTATAAGATCTAGGAGTTTTCTGATGAGGTCTTCAGGTTTTCTTGTGTATCTGTAAATAGGAATACTTTTTTCCTTTCTAATTTACATCCCTTTTATTTCCTTTTCTTGTCATATTGTTCTAAGACCTCAAATGCCACATTGACTAGGAGTAGGGAGAGTGGGCGCCTTGTCTTTGTTTCTGATCTTAGTGGGAATGCGCCAGTCTGTTTTCCATTTAGGATGATACTGGCGATATGTTTCTCATGCATAGTCTTTGTTAAATTGAGATTTAGTTATCCCATCATTAGTCTCTCCAGGACTTCTTTGATGAAGGATGGTGGATTTTGTCAAAGGCCTTCAGCATCTCTTGAAATGACTGTGACCTCTGTCTTTGAGACTATTCGTGTGATGAATTATATTTACTGATTCATACCTGTTTAACCGTATCTGATAAGAATGAATGAATATAGAATGAAGCCAACTTGATCATGGTGAATTATTTATTTGGTGTGTTATGTAATTACTGCTTTAAATCTGATCACTTGTTATAGGGCTATTTAAATTATTTATTTAATCTTATTTTAACTTTGGTAGATCATATGCATCTCAAAATCCATCCATTTCTTTTCTCTTTTCCAGTATAGTGAAGTATAAGATTTTAAGGTATATACACACTATTTTATGGGTTTTATTGGTACCTGTTGCAATTTCCCACTTTTCATCTTTAATTTTCTCACTTTGGGTGTTATCTCCCTTTCTTTTGATTAAGTTGGCTAAGGGTTTTCCAATACAACATAATTTATCTTTATTTATTTATTGATTATCTTTTATTTTACTTTTATTTACTTATCTTATTATCTTTTATCTTTCTTTTATTTATTAATTTATATATTTTCTTTTCAAAGAACCAACATTTGTCATTTGTTTCATTGCATTTCATTGATTTCTTCCCTGATCATATTTATTTATTCCCATCTGCTGATTTGGGGTTTGGCTTGTTATTGTTTCTTAAGACCTTGATATGAATGGTTATGCTGCTCTTTTGAGACAGTTTTTTTTTTCTGTTTTGGGACTGCCTTCATTGCATCCTATAGGTTTTGGTGTGTTGTGTATTCATTTTCATCCAATTCTAGTGTTTTTAAAATTTCTTTCTTGAAGAAGTCATTAGCTTATTCTTCATTCAAAAGTGCATGCATTAATTTGTTTGTATGTTTTCTAATTTCTTTGCTATTGATTTATTCTGTTGTGGTCAGATATGACACAGGAAAATATTTCAATTTTTCTGTATTTGTTGACCCTTATTTTGTCTCCTAATATGTATTCTACTTCAGAGACAGTTTCATGGGGTTCTGAGAAGAATGTGGTGGTCTTGGAGTGTTTGAGTGAAGTGTTCTGTAGATTGTTGTTAGGTCCATTTGATCTATGGTGTCATTTAATTCCAGTGTTTCTCTGTTTATTTCCTGTTTGCGCAATGAAACTGTGTATTGGAGTTGTCAGTTATTGCCTTGTTGCAATTAATCTGTGACTTTCTGTCTATTCATGTTTGTTTTCATGAAATCGTGTAAGTATGTGTGTTTGGTGTGTATATATTTAGAATGAAAATGTCCCCTTTGATGGATTATTTTCTTAGTCAGTATGAAATCACCCTCTGTATCTCTTCTAACTAGATTTGCTTTAAAGTTTATTCTTGTCAGATATTAGACAGAATCTTTTTCTCCTGATTTCTTTTTCTTTTAAATTTCAAGTTCTGTATTGATATGTAAACAACTATTGACTTTTGTACGCTGATTTTTCCATCTTGTTACTTTGTTGCAAATTTTTTTATGACTTCTAAGATTTCTTTTCTGGAATCTGTAGAATCTTGCAAGTACAGGGTCTTGTCATCTGCAAATGCATATAAGCCAATCTTTTTCTTCCTACTGTGTATCCCTCTTATTTATGGCTAAGGTTTTGAGTACTATATTGGATAAGAACAGAAAACGGTTCCCTTATTTCATTCCAGATTTTAGAAGAAATTCTTAATGAAAAATTTTGCATCTATGTTCTTCAGGGAAATCGGTCTAGAGTTTTTTGCTCTGTCTTTATCTGGTTTTGGCATCAGGGTGGTGCTTGTTTCATATAACGAGTGTGGCGGTGTTCCGTCCCCTTCCATTTTACGGAACAGTTTGAGGAGTGTTGGCGTTAGCTCTTACAGGGTTTGGCAGAATTTGGCATGGAATTCATCTGGTTCTGTTTTTTTGCTGGCAGACTTTCATTAGTGTCTTAATCTCACTGATTGTTATGAATAAGTTTAACTTGTTTATATCTCTTTAATTTAATTTTGGTAGGGTCAGATGTGCCTGTTTCTTCAAGATTTTCTTTCTTCTTCTTCTTTTGAATAAAAGTTTTCAAAGCACACCCCGATGATCCCTAGATTTCATTGGAATATGTAAAAACATCCACACGTTTATCTCTAACTTTAATAATTTGGTTTTTCTCTTTTTTTGGTTAGTTTGGCTAGAGGTTTGTCAATCTTTATTGTTTTCAAAGAACCAACTCTTTGATCACTTTTGGTATTGTCCTTTTGTCTCTATTTCATCAATTCTTTCCCTGGTCTTTTGTATCTCTTGCTAACTCTCTTTTAGTCAGCCTGTTCTTGCTTTTCTGGTTCCTTGAGCTGTATCGTTAGATTGAGAACTTTCATGCTTTTAGTGTAAGCACTCATAGACATAAACTTTCCTCTTCAAATTGACTTAATTGCATTCCAAATGTTTTGCTAGGTGATGCTTTCGTTTTTACTTGAATTTAGGGAATTATAAATTTCCTCCTTGATTTCTTCAGTATCCATAGTGTATCACTTATTGTCTATGTATTTGTACTGTGTGAAGTTTTCCTTCCCATTGCCTTCTCGTTTTATTGCAATATAATCTGTCAAGTTACAAAAGATTGCTTCAAATCTTATAGTCGATAAGACTTGATTTGTGTCCTAGAATGTGGTCTATTTTGGAGGTGGTTTCCTTCATCTTCTCAGTAGAATGGGTACTCAGTTTCTGTTGGATGGAATATCCTGAGTGTTCTGTATATATCTGTTAAGTTCATTGATCTATGCTGAAGTTAAATTCTGAGGTTCTGTTCCTTTGTTGGCTGTTTGTTATTGCCTATCTCTTTTTTTTTTTTAGGTGGGGGGGAGGTACTGGTTTCTTATTGAGCATCGTGCTTGAAAGCCTGTTCTCATTCTCGGGTCCACTTGGCCAGGAGAAAACAAACTGCTATAGCAGCAGCATTATCAACCACACAAAACCCCACAGACATTCATTTAAAATAAATCACAGTCCACGAATGCAGTCATCAAACGACCTTAAAACTAAAAATTGCAAAGTTAGTGGCGAAGGTGCTATGGAGTTGGAAATGGTTTAGGGAAAACGTGGGAGCAGTAAGTGAGTGAGCTAAATGGAGGAGATGGGAAAAGGAGCAGGGGATAGTGAAGAACTAAGGTTAAAAACGCGAGAGGAGGAAGAGCGGTGAAGTGAAGAAGAGGGCCCTGGAGGAAAGGGGAAGAGAGAACGAGAGTAGACAAACATCCCCACCATTCCCACACAGCGAAAAAGTGAAAAGCCAAAATTAGACGAATGTAAGAAAAGGAATACAATATACAAAAGGCAGAGTATTGAAGAGAAACACGATAAAGTAAAACTACTATTAATTGTAGAAGCAGGGCAAGGAAGAAATGCAGGATTCAACAAAAGACGAGTAAAAGGAAAAATGACAAAGGAAAAGAAAAAAATACTTTCCTCCAACTCAGAAGAAAGCACAAGCGGAATTAGATGGGTTTGTGAAGGGAAGAACAAATGAAACTATTAAAAGTACAATAAAGCACAAGCCCTGCACACACATGGTGGGTGGGGTAGAACACAAAGGATGTATTGGAACAGACTCCTTTGGGGAAAGCCCGGTATGACAGGGGTGGGTGTCAGTTGGCCTGACAGGCTCTTCCTTCCTATGGCTTTCATGTTGACAAGTCTGTGCTGGACAAGGGTCCGATGTCCATCTCTGGAGTACCTCCCAGTGGTAGCTTTCCTTTTTTTTTTGAGCACCAGGGACCTCTGCTGGCTACACTTAGGTTTGCATCCCGTGTGCCGGGCAGGTTCCCCAGGTCATCCTGGGAGGTGACCAGAGCAGAGCTTCAGCTAGCCTTGTTTCCTCAGTGTTCTTAGAGTGTGGGCAGCAGCCACAGCACTACAATGGGCACAACCAGAGGAACTCTCTTCCCAGTGTGTCCGTCACTCTGCAGTGACATGCAGCTGTAGCTAGTGGGTGCTTCCCCAGAGCTTTGTGCTCTTGGGTGCTAAAACAATGAAGGGTTAGGAGCAGCTCTAACATTTTTAGAGAGCTAGGGATACATTATGACCGTATCTATGGTTTAAGGAGGTGGGTCAGGTATTGGCAGGTTCCCAGATCCCTGTGGCTGTTCAGAGCAGAAGAATTTGATCAACCTGCTGTCTTCAGGCAGGTGGATTTCTATGAGTTGGGGGGTCAGCCTCTGCCTCCCAAGTGCTAGGATTAAAGGTGTGCGCCACTGTGCCCAGCTTTGAGGAAACTGTGTTTTTGTCTAGAGCTTTCCTGCTCTAGGTTCTGTGCAGGGAAAGGATGCGAGAGCGTAGCCACTAACGTCCCATACAGCTCCAAAGCCTAGTGGACTCCTCATTGAGAACGGTTGAATCTGTGAAAAGAGAAAGCTGTGCCCAGCCTCCAAAGATACTTGGAGCTTTCATGCTCCCTCACTCAACTTTGCCACTGCTTTGAAAGAGCCTGTGGGAGGCTGAGAAGCAGTGGAAGTACCGAGTCTGCACAGTGGTTGCCAACCAGTTCTTTACTCAGCAGAGATCAGCAAAGCCAATAAGACCTCCCTCCTCTGGAGCCCGGAAGCATTAGTATACCTAGTTGAGAACAAAGGAAACAGTCAGCACATTGACCTTGAACTATAGAAATGCTTATCAAGGCATGGTAGTGCATATCTGTAGTTCCAACACATGGGAAGCAGAGGCAGAGGGATTGCTGCAAGTTCAAAATCAGTCTGGTCTACCTAGCAGGTTCTAAAGAAGCTAGGGCTACATAGGGAAACACTATTCTAAACCAAGTCAAACCAACAAACAAGAACTCCCAAATAAGCCAGACACGCAACAGTGACAAACCAAGCCTCTCATTTAAAGCCACCGGGCCATCTAGTCGTTGGTTCTGGAGCTTCACTGGCCAATACACAGTTGGTAGGTAGGTCATCTCTAGGAACATGGCTGTATACCTTGTACTTACTTTTACTGTGGAAAAATCATTTGTTCAGTGGTCAGCCCCAACACGTAGACATATGAGTGGTACCAGATAGACTCAGCAGGTTATATTTATAGATTCATATGTGTGTAATGTGGGAGACTGTTTGGTGGAAGTGATGTAAATACACTACTCATGCATGACACTCGCAAGAGAAAAATAAATATGAAAGAAATTGACAGTAACCACTGCATTGTGGACTTTCGAGACTTCAACCAGAAGTGTCATTTTCTTCCTCGTGTCTAACTAGACATGAGGGAGCATCCGAGCCTGAGATAGCGCCTATGATAGCATCCTTTCCCCTTGTCTCCACTACACAAGTTGTTCTTACACAGTTCCTATAGATAGAGTATTACAAACTCTCCCAATTGCCAATTTGAAGAAATTTTGGTGAGTCTTGTTCCAAAAAGATGTTCTTTATCAACTTCCTGCCCCTTCCTCACTGCTGCAACCACCCTCGCAGCCCCAGTCAACTGCTCCAGGAAAGTTGTATTCAGGATCTGATCTCTCTGGATGGAAGTGCTTCCATACCCTGAGCCCGGAAACCTATGGGAAAGCAGAGCACATGTTCTTAAACTTCAGGAGAGAAAAGAAGTTTTGTTAGAGACTCGATTTACCTATCCAAGGTGTATTAAATCCTCTATGTAGGCTAAAACACACTACAGTGTTGTTGAATCTCCAAGAATGAAAAAGAGGTCTTTAAAATTTCTGTAGTATGAAAAAGAGAAGTTGATCTTAGTCTCATGCTGGTTTGCTAAATATTTCTTCCTTGGGAGAGCCTATCGACTCATTAGGAAATTGGATGCACAAGTAACACTGAAATTCCTTATGAAAATTCTATTCAAGAAATAAAAGGTGCCAGGTGATGGTGGCACATGCCTTTAATCCCAGCCCTCGGGAAGCAGAGGCAGGCCGATCTTTGTGAGTTCGAGGCCAGCCTGGTCTATAAGAGCAAGTTCCAGGATAGCTAGGACTGTTACCAGAGAAAACTTGTCTCAAAAAAAAAAAAAAACCAAAAAAAAAAAAAAGAGAGAGAGAAATAAAAGATTTTCTGAGGCAGACAGATCTCTGTGAGTTTGAGGCCAGCCTGGTCTACAGAGTGAATTCCAGGACAGTCAGAGATACACGTAGAAACCCTGTCTTGGAAAACCAAAGGGGGAAAAAAAAACAAATAAAAGGTTTTGTTATCTCCTCTATGTTACACCAATGCTCGGTAAACACGAGTTGTGCTGTCTCATTTTAATCATAGTGATCGTCCAGCAGGATGTTGGTGGTGCCGTGGAACTACACACTGTTATGGGGAATGCCACTCACAGTCTGGAAGCGCTTTCACGTTCTGCTGTGAAACAAGCATACGATGCCTAACTGACGCATGGTTTTTCGTTACTTTGAAACCAGAAACAGTCGCTTTGTTTAAGAAGTACACTTCTGTGTGTGAACATCGGACCCTGTTTTCAAAGCTTGGGAGTGCCCGTGGCTCCCGGACAGCTGCTAGGCTTATGGCAGGGGTGAACAGGATGCTGTGGCTGGCACCTCATTTTCTGATGAAGATCAAAAGGATGGAAAGAGAGTCTGTGCACTAGTGAGGAAAGGGATTTGGGGTCTCTGTAATTGTCATTCAAGTATCGTCAGGATGTTTTTCTGAGGAAAGAGTAATCTAGTTCAAGGGTTCCAAAATCCGAAATGCCCACACACACCCAGAGATCGTGCCCTCTCAAGTTGCACAGAGGTCTAACCCGACCCTGTTATTGGCTTAGTCATGGATAGCCTTTAAGTGCACGAGGTGATGTCCACCAAAGCTCCGATGCAGGATAAGATAGTGAAAAGTCTTAGATTTTCAGGATAGTAATAATTTTCCTTTTGAAGCCTCTGGATAAAATATTTTAAAGAAAACGTGTTATGGTAATATATTGGTTATATTGTCACAAAATACCTGACATATCAACTTGAGAAAAGAAGGTTTATTTTGGCCCATGGTTCAAGGGTGTTGTTCATCGTGCGACTGAGGGCAGGTTAATGAGGCCATTGGTCAAATTTGGTCCACAGTCAGGAAGGAGTGTGGTAACTGCTGGTACCAGCTTGCTCTCTTGTTTCTGTATGGCCGAGGACCCCAGGTCATGGAATGGCACTGTATACATCTAGAGTGGGCCTTCCCACCCCCATGAACGTACTCCAGAAAATCCCCCACAGACATGCCCAGAGGCTTGTTTCCTAGGTGAGTCTAGACCAGTGGTTCTCAACCTGTGGGTTGAGGCCCCTTTGGGGTTACATATCGGATATTTATAATACGACTCATGACAGTAGCAAAATTACAGTTATGAAGTAGCAATGAAATAATTTCATGGTGGGAGTCAGCACACCATAAGGGACTGTATTAAAGGGCTGCAGTGTTAGGAAGGCTGAGAACCACTGCTCTAGATCTCACAGGTAATAATGTTAAAAAGATGTGTTAGAGAAAGAATTCAGTGTGGTACATTTCCTCATCTGATATTTTGTATGGCTAAGAGATTACAGTTTCTTTTTGTTCTATTTCTATGATTTAAAACAAATCTTTGATTTAAATATATTTTGATTATATTCTTCTCCTCCCCCAGTTCCTTCCAGATGAGACTATAGTTTCTAATAGTCACTTTTGGTCTCTTTAGGACACATTTTGGCAATGATCCTTTCAAAACCAACTTTTATTATCTTTTTTTAACTAGAGGAAAGGCAATCTTGGGTGACTACAGTTTTGATTTCCTCTATTGTATCAACAGCGTGTCTTTTGATGAAAGAGATTGCAATGAACGTGCTTTTGAAAGTGTTCTGCTTATTCCTCCAGGAGGCTCATTTGCAAGACTGAGCTGTTTATTTTATATTGAAAGTTAAAAAAAAATCTTTCTAGTAGCTATCATCTGTGGCAGTTCACTGAAAGAGAATAGGAGAATTCCCAAAAGGGAAGGTATGAATCCTTTCCTGGAATAGTTGGCTAGCAAGTTCTAATGAGTCAATAATTTCTTTAGGGAAAGAGGGTCATATTTTGTGAAAACACTGGTTGGCTTCATTAAAAAAAAATCAACTGTCAAAGTCTTAGGTAAAACCAACAAGAGCTGTCAAGACTAATCCAGATGGCAGCCTACCTTCCTTGATGAAAATGAAAGATTAAGAAAAGAAGCAAGTGGGAACGCTCACAAAGACGCAGCTCCTCCATGTGCCCTCTTCCACTTGGAGCATTTCTAACAAAACACACACAGGGCCACAGTCAGACCTCGTAGTGAGGTCTTGTAGCTATAATAAACTCCCCAAAGACCATCTTGAGATAAATTATGGATAAAAGATATTGAACTTGGTGTCTGAAATAAATTTGAGTTCTGCTAGTCTGCAGATGCTTTTGTACCAAGAAGCCACTTCATGACACACCTGTTGGGTGTGGGACATCATTCTTTTACTATATTGACTGGCATAGGATAGTGTCTCAACTCTTTGGAAATTTATTTCTATTTATTCAGTTTTTAATAGTCTGCTATTCGAAGACCCACTGTGTGCCAGATGGGTCACCGGAGCAAATATTTTTCCTGACTTTATTCACCTTTTCATTGAGGTCATAAGTCAACAAGCTGGGGTTCATGGGTCAAATCTAGCTCACCATCTACTTTAATAAATGAAGCTTTAAAAGGACGTAGCTATTCTTATGTGTTTATATATTACCTAGGGTTGCTTTTCAGTATAACAGTAGAATCATGACAAAGATTGCATGGCTCAGTGTACTGATTTTTCATGATTATGATAAACACACCTGAAGGAAGTAACGGTGGAGATGAAGCTTTTATTACAGCTCATGGTTTGAGGGGATGCACTTCATTTTAGTGGAGAATGCATAGGAGCAACCAGCTCCATGGTGTGGAAAGCATGAGCCAGCTCGCTTACCCTTGGCAGGTCAGGAAACAGAAATGAACGTTGGCACTCAGCTGGCTTTCTCTCCCCTGCTCCTTTAATTCAATCGGAGCCCTGAGCCTTCGAGACAGTGCCACCCACATTCAGGGTAGGTATTTACACCTCTGTCCATACTCTCTGTAAAGTCTTCACAGCCAGATCCAGTTGTGTGTCCTAGTCATTCTAAATTCTATCAGGTGGACAATGAAGAGCAATCAACATATTCTGAAAGCTTAAAAAACACTTAGTATTTGATCTTTCACAGAAACAAATTTGCTGGTATGATAGTTTGAAAGAAAATGGCCCCCGAAGGGAATGACGCTACTAGGAGGTGTGGCCTTGTTGGAGGAAGTATGTCATTGTGTCACTGTGGAGGTGACCTTCGAGGTTTCATATATGCTTAAGCATGCCCAGTGAGTCAGATCAATTTCCTGCCTCTGCCATAAGATGCAGAGCTCTCAGCTGATATGGGATTCCCCTCTGTATGCTGTGAGTACCACTAATAAAGAAACTGTCTTAGGCTTGCACAGGGCAGAGTATAGGTAGGCAGGGAAAACTAAACTAAATGCTGGGAGAAAGGAGGTGGAGTCAGTGAGAAGCCATGTAGCCCCATGGGAGACAGATGCCGGAACTTTACCTGGTAAGCCACAGCCTCGTGGCGATACACAGATTAATAGAAATGGGTTAAATTAAGTTGTAAGAGTTAGCTAATAAGAAGCTAGAGCTAATGGGCCAAGCAGTGATTTAATTAATACAGTTTCTGTGTGGTTATTTCGGGAACTAACAAGTGGACTCCCTACGACACTCAGCTCCTTCTCCAGCACCATGTTTACGGTCATGTCGCCATGTCCCACCATGATGGCAATAGACCGATCCTCTGAACTGTAAGTCGCCACCTCAGTGAGGTGTTTTTTTTTTAGAAGAGTTGTCGTGGTCATGGTGTTTCTACAGCAACAGAAACCTTAGCTAAGGCAACCGGCTTTGGTCTAGTTTCTTTCTGAGTCAGTCAATCTAAGATGGGAATAGGAAAGAAACACCAAAATCGCTGACTCAGACCCTAACAAAATTCAGTGTCTGCTCAAATCATTATAAACCATCTTAATTCTAAAGGTATGTGCTTGATAAAAGGCAATTTAAGGTGTTTATTTGGGGAACAGGTTGAAAGAATGTGCCTTAATCACATCTTAATCAACATGACAGAATAAATAATGAAGTATACCACTTTCTAATGATGGGATCAGAGTATCTTTTGGGGGTTATACCAAGAAATCAGTGCTGGAAAAGAATCACAGATAAGATAAATACGATGGCTAACCTGGAAGAATCTCTAATTTTTTCTGGCCAAGGAGTTTGATGGATATAACAACCAGACCACTATCCCCTTAAAAACCAGTTAGCTGGGAAAACTGGAGATTTTTATCTTGTGAGATAAAATTCAGGGACAGAAACCACAGCACCATCACTGTGTCAATGAATTTCCAATTCAAGAACCTCTAGTATTGCCTTTGTAGCTCTGAACCATCTGGGGAGGCCTCGTGTCTAATTTTGGGCTGTAAAGAGGTCACTGGGGACAGTGTGGGGCTGCAGGTGTATTTATGGTTTGCTTAGGTATAATAGGTCCATCCCCACCTTTCCCCATGGGCCAGCTTTCCCTGTGTCTGTAGAAACTCACTTCCTGGAAGGGCATGAAGGAGGTGTCCAGCTGTTCGAAATCATGTTCAAATACCTACAAAGACATGAGTGTACTCTTCATGTCATAGATGGTGCTGCACGTGAACGATATCTTTCAACTGGTTTTTAAGCTGCTGGGGGAAAAGGCCTCAGTGAAAATACTTCTTGTTGGAAGAAAAAAAATGAGAAAATGAACACTTTATTTTTTCTTTTACTTATTTGTTTATTTATTATTTTTAATTTTTTCCAGGAACTCCCCCTTTTTTATATTATTAGATTTTTTTTTAAATATACCAATCCAAGTTCCTGCTCCCTCCCCTCCCCCCATGCCCTCCACACACCTTCCCACCCCACCCAATCCCATCCCCAGAGAGGGTAACGCACATTGCTTTGTGGATGATTCAAGGCCCTCCCCTCTATATCTAGGCTGAGCAAGGTATACATCCAAAGATAATAGGATCCCCAAAAGTCAGTACAGCCAGCAGGGAAAAATCCTGGTGCCACTGCCAGTGGCCTCCCAGTCTGCCTCAGCCATGCAACTGTCACCCACATTCAGTGGGAGTAGTTTGGTCCTATGCTTGTTTCTTCCCAGTCCGGCTGGAGTTGGTGAGCTCCCATTAGCTCAGGTAAACTGTTTCAGTGGGTGAACCCATCATGGTCTTGAGCTCTTTGCTCATATTTTCATTCCTTCCACTCTTCCACTGGACTTTGGGAGCTCAGTCCAGTGAAAAGGAACATTTTAATTTCATTAAATCCTTTAAAGATGCGTGACCTCATTTCTTTAATTAAATCAGCTTCACTCGTTCAGAGTAGGATTTATTATACTGAACTTGGTGAAACATAAATTGTCTGGAATAGGGGTGACCAATTCAAGCAAATAACTTTATTTGATCCAGGAAAAATAAAGTCAATACTGTGAAGAGAGAACTAACATCCCAGTAGAGTGACTTTATTAGAAAATGAGAGTCTTGAATGGATTAGGCGGGTTTCTGGTTTCAGAACTTTGACCTTCCATCTGGGCGTTTCGCCTGTGGTGCTCATCACTCTAGGACCCCGACTTCACTTTATCTCAAGAAATGTTTGCCTTCATTTTACAGCTTTTTGTCTTTTAAAGAAAATACAAAATATCCCGACTGGCTAAAGTGTCGTTAGAATTTCTGTTTTTCTTTCACTTGAACAAGCAGCCAGGATTTGGAGAAATTCCCTTGTTTTCCTTGACAATAGCTCAGTGACAGAACTGTGTCCACGTAAGACTGCCCGTCAGCTCCCTGTCATCTAACTTGACTGAGTAGACAGCTGGCATGGTCCTGACTTTGTATCTGTCCCAGAGTCAGGTGTAAGGATCTGGAACTGTTTCCCGTAAATGAGTGTGCACGCACGCACACATACACACATTCACACGTACAGGCACACACATGCAGGCACGCATGCACACAGACACAGCAGAGATTATTATAATACTTAACTAGGTTTCTCATGAGGACTAAACAGCATCGTTCATGTAAAAGCCCTCAGCAGAGCTTTCCCAGTTCAGTAGTAGGTAGACATCGAGCATCAGAATTCGAAGTCCCACGTGTAATAAAGTGATGATGGCTTGAGGGAATGTGCCTCCGCTGAAACTAGACTCAAGAGCTGAAACTCAGTATGAGATTCTAAGTATTCATCTCTGGATCTAGCCTATTTTTGGAGTGAGAAGTGCCCTGGATATGATGGGCCACTTTGTTAAGGACATGTGGCTTAGATGATGTAATGCTATGTACACCTAGGTCCCAGTTAAGAGGCATGAAGATAAGACCCGGAGAAGAGGGGATTGCTATGGGCTCATTTATCTTGTGAAGTGGAGTAGGAATAGTAAAGGGGATCCTGATGGGGGGGCAGGGAAGGCAAATTATTTGCATAGTATTACAGTGTGACTTGATGACAATGGAGCAGTATCCCCACAGAGCCCTCTATGAAGAAAGAGGACATGGTTGAGCACATGTGACAATGCAGTATACTGTGACGATGCAGTATACTGTGACGATGCAGTATACTGTGACGATGCAGTATACTATGACGATGAAGTATACTGTGACGATGCAGTATACTGTGTACTTACTAAGTAGGTTACCCTGAATGAACTTCACAACAACCATAGGAGGTGGAGGCTGCAGCTTCAGGTCAGATGGCCAAATAGAGGCTACAAGAAGTCCAAAAGTTTTTATGAAGCCATAAAGCAGAAAAATGGCAGGGCTCACATTAAAATGCAGCTTGCATTTTTAAACTCCAAAGCCTTTTAAACTCCAAAGCCTATGCTATTTCATTTTATCTCATTTCCTATCTTTGTGGTGCTGGAACTTGAACCCAGAGCCTTGCAGACAGCATGAAAGTTCTCTGTTACGTCTTCAGCTCTTTACTATTGGGCTCTTGCTAACTTGTGAAGGCTGGTCTCAAACTTGCAAATCCTCCTTTCCCAGCCTCCCAGGAGGCTGGGGTTATAGGTATATGTGTTACACCCAAGTTATTTTATTTTCAATAATTAAATATTACCTTCTTCTAAAATATATTTAGATAAATAGAAAGGAACATTTAAAGACAATTCCAAAGAATGGTATTATGGAAATGAGCCAGCCGCTTTGAGTTAAAACTCCAAACTCAAGGCACAAGGAATTGCAGGCTGAGTCTCATTAACCAGAGCTAAAATAGGAGGTTAGGAGGGACAGGCAGAACACCCGTGCCTTTTGCCTTTCTCTCTACTGCATCTTGACCTGGTATTCCTTCAAGGTCAAGATAAAGCAACTGAGTTATGGAAAGCCTCAGGCTTCGGTGATGAATTATTTTGGCTGGGAATCTCAGCTTTGCACTTGCAACCTCCATCTCAGTAAGAGAATCACTGAGTCTTTTCATCTGGCCGGTGGAGATAACCTCACATGGAAGAAAAAGGCCGAATTATCCAAACAACTTAGTATAACTCTAATGTCATTTACAGTTCTGCAATGTCCCCTTGCTTTTTATACTTACGTCCTATCCTCTCCTCTTCAACTTCTGGTAAAATAAATTATGAGATAGAAATTGAATCATTTAAGTAGTTTTTGGGAGAAGATTTTTGTTTTGTTGTTGTTTTAGACAGATTCTCTTTATATAGGACAGACTCACCTGGGCCCAACTATGTAGTTCAGGCAGGACCTAAACTCATGGTGAGTCTCTTTTTCCTTCTTTTGAGACAGGGTTTCTCTGTGTAGCCCTGGCTGTCCTAGAACTTGTTCTGTAGATCAAACTGACCTCAAACTCACAGAGATCCACCTGCCTCTGCCTCCCAAGTGCAGGGATTAAAAGCGTGCACCACCGTCCAGCCTCATAGTTATTCTTGTACCTCAGTCTCTGAATGGTAGACTCACAGGCAGGGCTATGATACCCCATTCCTAGAATACATACATACACAAATATGTATATATATGTTCATACATGTATGTATATATGTATGAACATACATACATACATACATGCATACATACATACATACATACACACACACACACACACACACACACACATATATAGCGACATATGTAGCGTGGGCTGACCTCAAAATCAGTACATAGCTAGGATGGCCTTAAACTGCTCATTTCACTTCTTCCACTTCCCAAGTGTAGGGATTACAGGCTTTTTACCCTGTGCCTGCTCTAGGGGACTATTCGTAACACCCGTGAAGTAGAAAGGAAGCAGTTCAGGCAGCGGGAGAAAATGACTTGCTACACATTCACAAGCTAAGTCTCAGCCGGTCCTGTTAGTCTTCCTGAGCTTACGATTGTGATATATGTAAGGTCAGAATCACAGAACCTTCTGGGAGAGAATATGACGGAGAGAGATACATTTACTTTGAGAGAGATATGGTTATTTGTGAGAGATTCGTTCACTTTGAGAGAGATGTATTCAAACTGAGAGAAATGCATTCGTTTGTGAGAGATTCATTTACTCTGGGAGAGGCACATTCATTTTGAGAGAGATACGTTCACTGTGGGAGAGATACATTCACTTTGAGAGAGATAGGTTCATTTGTGAAAGATTCATTCACTTTGAGAGAGATATGTTCATTTGAGAGAGATGCGTTCATCTTGGGAGAGGTATTCTCACTTTGGGAGAGATGATGCGTGTACTTTGTCAAGAGCCGTTCCCAAGACGCATTCATGTCTGGACCCTTAGCAGGCAGCTGTTGGTCTCTGTGGGAGTGAAGTGGGGCCCTGGGTGAAGAAACTTCCCAGCATTTGGTAAAGTTAACCATCAATTCCCTTGCTTCTTCCATTATTCATTTCCTCTGTTTCTCCTGGTCATAGCTACCAGGCAGGGCACCGAGGACTCACATTTATACCAAGTATCGATTATGGGCTTGGCACTGTGGCACGTGTATCACCCGTACAATCCCATTTAGTCCTCAAAATAGGTTTAAGGAAAGGGAGGAGCCTGAGGTTTATGAAACAACTTTAAGATGACATGGTCAGGCCAGGTGCTTTGAGCAAAGCAATGCACATCTAAGACTGCGGTCTTCTCACACGGAGCTCCATCCTGCACTGCTCCATCGAATCTTTTCTATTTTGTTTCTAACAACATTACCATTTATAGCATTCTTTCAGTATACATTTGTAAAATATGACTCATCATCTAGCTTTTGGGTCAGATGTTTATTTTATTTTAAAAGCCCTTTAATATACGTTGTTCAGTTTGTACGGACCTGTACAACTAGAATCTGGCAGTCATCAAGGAGCTGTATGCTAAGGTGAGGACAAAATCATTTCATCATGTGCATAAGGAGCCCTTAATTTAATTTAAAATCTCCTCATCAAAACGCTTTATAATATAATAAATATCCTTGAATGGGGACCAGTTTCTGAGGACCTCACATAAAAAGTTAAGATTGGTTCTCTCTTTGAACTTCTAATATTTACTTAAGGCTTTTTCAAAGCAATAATACTATAATAAATTTCATGATTAGCAAATTGGGACGTGCTTTTTCAAGGCTAATAAGGTCATCTCAACTTAGTAACAGAAAATCATTTTTCTTTCCTTGGTCATTTATTTCTCTGCGATTCCAGTATTTCCTAAAAAGAAACAAAGTTGCTTTTTTTTGGTGCCAAAGTGAAATAATGTTTCCTGATCAAATTATTTCTCTGGATCCTACAGGGTTGGTGGCAGTTTGATGATTTTTTTTCTAACCTCTACTAACTTTGAAAAACTTCTGTGGTTTAGTCTCATAAGTAACACACACACACACATGCACGCACAAGTGCACACGTATGCACACACACCTCATAGAATATGGGGTTTCATGACAATATTTCTATATATGCATGTAATGTGCTTTAATACTATTTATCCTGTCGCTCATCTCTCTTCTTTTCCTAGTCCCTCCCCTTCCACACCTCCAGTTGTCAGTCTTCTGTTCCCTGTATAGTTTTGTGCATCCCAGCCTCATTCTTTCTTGCTCTCTCTCCTGTCTCTGTCATAGCTTCTCCACATGAGGGAAAATGTCTACTGCTTGTTTTGCGTGACTGGCCTGTTTCACTTAGCATAATGACCTTCCAATGTTCCATCCATTTTCCTGTAGATGCTGTCATCTCGTTCTTATTTTTGTCTGTAAAGCAGCACTGTACACAGGCAGTATGTTTTCTTTATCAATTCATCTATTGACAAACCAGTATTGGTAACGAGAGCACACTTTTCAAGAGAAGAAAAACAAGTTGCTAATCCGTATATGAGAAAGGGTTCACTGTCTTTAACTACGGGGGAAATAAAAATTGAAAGTAATATTGAGGAACTGAACACAATACACATGCCCATAATACCAGGTGAAGACAGGAGGATCAATGTTTGGCTACATAATGCGTTTGAAGCCATTATGGGCTATGTGAAAGCCTATCTGAAAAACAAAACAAAACAAAACAACAACAAAACAAACAGCCCCTCTTCTAACAAAAAGTTGAATGGGTTGTATCTTTCCCCAGTCAGAATTGTTAACACCAAAACAAACAAAACGAAACCGCAAAAAAAACAAAATAAAACAACAACAACAAAAACAAGTAACAAATCCCAGAAGGATGGGATTGGGGAGAAAAGCTTATTCAGTATCATAAGAATCCATAAATTCATCCAGCTGATATGAAAATCAATATGGAGGTTCATCACAGTTTAAAACATATTGCATTTAATAAAACTTTTAAAAACAAAATGAGATTTTTCTATATGGTAAAAGATAATCTCATTTTTAATTAGTATTCTTTGGCCACTGGATTTGTAAATTCAAATGTTAAGTCAAGGAATCCTGCTGATTCCATGATACCACCATCTATGGAATGCTGAAGAACCCTGTTGCATCTTTACCTTCCTGGAAAGAGCCACTTCCTACAGTTCACATTCCTTATAAGGAAGGGTATGAGAAACGAGCCCACATTTTAAAGTCTGACTTATGATGCTCAGCAGAGAAGTACGCATCATTCTAGGCAGAGTCTGCGACTAATGTTTCTTCTGTTGTAGGTAATTAATAGAAATAGAGATTGGTTTCTGTTCTGACCATTGGTTTGGGCCCTACAATTGAATTTGCTTTTTTGAGCAAGTCACAGGGCAGTTTACAGGGAACTTTCTCTGTGGGAGGTTTCTAAAGGCTTAATTCAAACAGGCTAGCTTCTCAAGATGTAGTAATACGACTTCTAACACCTAGAAATCTTTCTTGGTTTCTTTTTAGTATCTCACTGGCTAGGCATTTCCCACCAATGCTTCAAAAAGAGAAAGTGTTTTTGAGCTTTGACCACCCTGATTAGGAAAAACATTACAGCACAAAAGGACTTACATTTTGTATGCTTTAAAGATCAAGTAATTAAAAATACTCTTTGTTCTTACTTTTATGTGTAGGAAAATGTTGAGGTTAATTCCCTGACCATGTGGGATAATTTGACTCTCAATCAGTAAATTTAAAAGATCTTTCATAACTTAAAAGGCTCCAGTTCTGCCAAGGACAAATGACTGGCACCGAGATTCCTTTGTTAGCTTAAGTCATTGATATGTAAAACAAAAGAAAATTCTTTGGCAGAAAGCTGTGGAATGTCCAGATGGTTTCTATCTATTTTCTCATTGATCGTATAATTAAAATCCCCTTTAATCATCAGAAAAAATTGAGATAGAATGCTTGTAATAGAACACTACTGTTCTTTGAAGAAATACTTCTTTGGTGGTAGGTTCATGACTAATGAACCTGGCAACTTTTTGTAAATTTGTTTAGGGAAAGAAGATGCCCAGGTAATCCGCTTCAGACGAAAATACCTTTGTAGCATTATATTGCTTGTGCCAAGTTAGGTCAAACCTTTGCCTATTGAACAGTAACCAAAGGAATACGAATTATCACTGATCAATGGAATTCTGGTGGTGTTTTCGCTTTAGCTAAAAGGAGATTTACACCTTTAATGGATTAGGAAGGGGATGACATTATTTGTGAGGTTAATTACAGGGAAGACACAGATAGATTAGTTGGTGTCCTCAGATGTAGACTTTGTCTCCTCAGGCAATCCATGCAGGAACTGTTTGCATTCTGTGAGGGTGTGTGTTTGACAATATTGGTCAACAGAACTAATATTTCTATTTCTTTCCTCCTAAATTCCACCTGCTGATCAGTGGGTTCCTATTTCTCTCTCTCTCTCTCTCTCTCTCTCTCTCTCTCTCTCTCTCTCTCTCCACACTCTCTCTCTCACACACACACAAACACATTATGTATATACACACATTATATATATAATCTGAATATATATGTATGGTTTTAGTTGGTGGATGATGGTCTTTTTAGGTTGAGTGAAGACTTCCAACTCTGTAGTGTCCTTGTATGATATCCAAGTATAATACGTGTTTATTTATCTGTTTCTCCTGTTTATGGATGTTTCAATGATAGTTTTGAAGTGGAAAACCATACAATTCTACTGATTTACTCATAACCCCATTTTTATGTTTTTACCTTTACTTTGGGCTAAGGAATGATTTTTTAAGACTATAAATGAGAGGGAAAAAAGGGAACATAAAATCTCTGTGGTGGTTTGAATAGGAATGACCCCCAGGGGCTCATGTATTTAAATGTGTGGTCATTAAAGAGTGGGATTAGGAAATATGACTTGGATGGATTAGGTGTGGCCTTGTTGAAGGAAGTGTGTCACTGGCAGTGGGCTTCAAGCCAGGAGCAGTGTCTCCCTCTTCCTGCTGCCTGTGGGTTTACATGTTGAACTCTCAAACTACTTTTCCAGCACCGTGTCTGCCTGCATGCTGTCATGCTTCCTGCCATGATGGCATGGACCAAACCTCTGAAACTGTAAGCCAGTCCCAATTAAAGGCTTTCTTTTATAAGAGTCCATTATCACGGTGTTTCTTCACAATAATAGAACACTGACTAAGACAGTCTTCTTCCTAAAAGTCTAGGGATGTAGTAGGAGACCACTTGTTTGTTTCCCGACCACCCAGACTCCTGAAATAACCACACAGAAACTGTTTTACTTAAATCACTGGTCTATTAGCTCTAATTTCCTATCAGCTAGCTTTTACATCTTAATTTAACCTATTTCCATTATTTTATATTTTACCATGAGGTTTGCGGCCTACCAGCAAGGTTCCAGTGTGTCTGTCTTTGGCAACGGCTCCATGACTTCTCCCTTCTTTCTCCCAGCATTCAGTTTAGTTCCCAACTCCACAGCTCTGTTCTTCCCTGCTCTGCTATAGGCTCAAAGCAGTTTCTTCATTAACCAATGGTATTCACAGCATACAGAGGGGGATCCCACATCATAGGGATAAGACAATCTTTTTCCTAAAAGTCTAGGGGAAAGGGTATGTTAGATCCAATAGCCACCATGTGGCTATGTTCTAGTTTCTGGGTTCAGAGAGAAGGTGAGAGGGAAAGTTGTTGAAAAGGCTTTGTTTCTCATGGCTCTTTGCAAACCTATGTGATTCCTGCTGGTCCGTGAGTGACATCACAGAAAGGTGCAGGAGAACAAGAAGGAAAGCACTGACTCTAACAACTGCTGTATGCATCAAGCTCTCTCATGCATTGTCTCATTTAACCTTTGCAACAACACCGGGAGATGGGTACCACCACCTTCTTTGTTCCACAGATGAGGATGGGAATTCAGGAAGTGAAATAATTTGGAGGACCTGCAATTCTGTTCTGGTAATTTCCAGGATCACAGGATACTTCCTCAAATATTTGTTCTCCATTCACTAGAGCCAATGTTGCATAAGCAAGCAGAGTTACTGGCCAGCATCATAGCAGGACTTTGTAAGATCCATGTCAATTCCAGGGACTCTCTCTGCAGTCATCACTAGGAAACATTGCTGTCTGATGTCATCATCTACTTGAAAGATACAAAAATGTCTCAATACCTGCTTTGCATTTCCAAACCAAGAATCTCTCTCTCTCTCTCTCTCTCTCTCTTTCTGTGTGTGTGTGTGTGTGTGTGTGTGGTCATATAATTTTAGTTGGTATGTGACTGCTTTGTCTGTTATGGGGGATGCTGCAGTATGATCTATTATTTAGCATATTATTCAGTCTTAAATATGAGGGGGCAGATAACTCCATAGTTCTTAAAATCAAAGTCACATCCTTCTCTCAACACATGTTTTAATGTTGCTGAACTAACATATCTCTTGCAATTGATGTTGCATTGCATTAAATTTAATTGGCTGTACTATGGTACCTGAAATAACAGCGCTGTGCAAAAACTGAGTTTTTGGTACAATGAGAGATAGCATTACAATTATATGCAGACAACTGAGGAGTTTGATTTGTTTCTTGTAGGTTATGCAACTAAAGACTGGTCATGACATTTGATGGTTAATTACTGAGAAAATCAACTTTTTATTCATTCTGGGCATGGCTGGGTCAACATTGTCCAATTTCCCTCATAATTAGATTTGGCATAAGACAAAATTCTGGACAATGGAATGCAAATGGGTCACTGGACCCATAAAAACCACTAAATTTTCCCTACTTTTATTTTCTCAAATGGGCCAGCTGGATATCAATATGCAGGAAATCCTGGGAACTACATGATGGAGGTGGCTGACCTGCAATTGCATGTAGAAATGACTATGTAGACTAGAGTTGACTTTTATCTTTCAAATCTTCTAGTCTATTAATTGACTGTGAGAGGCAAACATTGAAAATTTGGGACTAAAGTGTTGTATATACATTCTATTATCTTTAATATGATGGAAGAACTGAGACTCAAACTTTATCATTATAATTCAAAAATCTGCCTTTTAAACTAATATTTCTTAATATTAACAGTGGTATAGTGAATGAAAGTATTTATTGTGAAAGAAGTTTGGGAATTAGTTGATCAAATTTCTTGATATATGACAAAGCTACAAACCAGTATTCACTATGAATCCCTTGAAACTGTCAGATGTGGTTTTGATAGTTCTCAGTGATGCTTTTTTTTTTGAGACAGGGTTTCTCTGTAGCTTTGGAGCCTGTCCTGAAACTAGCTCTTGTAGACCAGGCTGGGCTGGAACTCACAGAGATCCACCTGCTTCTGCCTCCTGAGTGCTGGGATTAAAGGCGTGCGCCACCACCGCCCGGCCCCCAACCATTTTCTTGCAAATGACATGACTTCATTCTCCTTTTTGTCTTATGAAACTCTAAGTAGACAGATTTTCTTAACCCATTCATCTACTGCTGACAAGCATTGGGTTTGGCCCATAATGCAATTGTGAGTACAGATGCAATGAGCACAGTGTACCGGTATAGCTGGACCATATGGCAGTTTCGTTTTGAGTTTTGGGAAGCCTAGGTGCAGGATGCCTCTGTAGACTCCCCCTCCCCCAGCCAGCTGCCTGTGACTGGCTCTGCCTGAGGAGGGAAAGTATATCGCTGGCCACCCAGCCCCTAGGGTCCAGGAGACAATCAGAAGGAGTGGGGAGTCCAGTCAATTAGGGAACTCATTTATTTCCTTATAGCATGCAACTTAAAAAACACAAACCCATGAATCCCAGAAGCAGCAGAAGGGAAATTAGGCTTGACTTTTTTTCTCCTGTATTATTGCCAGCATTTGTTATTTCCTTGATGACAGTCATTCTGATGGCCGTGAGACAGACATTCAGCAAAAAAATTGGTTTGGATTTCCTTTAAAGATAAAGATGCTAAGCATTTCTTATGTATTTACCAATCACTCATATGTTTTTCTAGAACCCTCTCCTCAACTTACTTGTCCATTTATTGGTTACATATTTTGATATTTAAGTTTGTTCTTTGTGTCTAGATATTAATTTCCTATTGGAAAGGTGTAGATGGAAGTTTCTGTCCTGCCCTGTTCTGCAGCTGTTTAGTCCCAAAGAAACACACAGGGGCTTATATTAATCATAAACTCTTTGGCCCATTAGCTCAGGCTTATTATTAACTAGCTCTTTCAATTTAAATTAACCCATAGTTCTTATCTATGTTTAGCCGTGAGGCTTGGTACCTTTTATCAGTGCATCATTCTCATCTTGCTTCTTCTGCATCTGGGTGGCAACTGCATCTCTTTTTTTCTCTTCCCAGAATTCTCATCTGGTTGCCCCATCTATACTTCCTGCCTGGCTACCGGCCAATCAGTGTTTTATTAAGACAATAGGAGTGACAAACCTTTACAGTATACAAAAGCATTATCCCACAGCAGAAAGGTGCCTTGCAAAGATTTTTTCCCCAGTATGTAGGCTGACTATTGACTCTGTCAATTGTTTATTTTGCTGAGCTGAAGATTTTGAATTTTATGCATTCTCTTTTCTTAACTCTTGCAATTATTTCCTGGGCTATTGGAGCCTTATCAAGAAAGTCATTGGCTATGCTTCTATCTTATAGTGTTATTCCTATGTTTTTCTCAGAGTCCAGAAATTTCAAAGCTTTATGTTTTATGTTATGTAGGGTATTTGGTCCACTTAGAAATGATGTTCACACAGCATGAGAAGTAAGACTCTAGTTCCAGTTGTCTACATGTGAATACATAGTTTTTCCCAATGTCTTTTTAATATATGTTTTTGACACCTTTGTAAAAAATAAATCAATTATGGAAACATAAGCTTTTTTGAGGGTGGGGGTGGGGAGTGTCCTCTATTCTGTTCTATTTGTTTTTATGTTTACTTTTGTGCCTCTCCATTTTGTTTCTATGGCTCTGTATCATAATTTGAAATCAGCTATGAAGTTACTTCCAGTCTGGCTTTTTGTTGTTGTTGTTGTTCAAGATTGCTCTGTTGGGTAGTTTTATGTCAGCTTAACACACTCTAGAATCATATGAGATAAAGAAACCTCATTTGAGAAAATGCTTCCACCAGATTGGCCTGTAGGGATTTTCTTGATTAATGATTGATGTGGAAGTGTCTGCCCCACTGTGGGTGGTGTTCTTCCTCGTCACGTGAACCTGGATGGCACAAGAAATCAGGTGGAGTAAGTCATGGGTTACAAGCCAGTAAGCAGCTTCTTCATGGTTCTGGCTTGAGTTTCTGCTTCCAGGTTTCTGCCCTGACCTCTCCCTTAGCAATTTGCTGTCATCTGGAAGTGTAGACAAAACAACCCTTCTTCCCCAGTTTATTTGATTATAGAAATAGAAACCCTAACTGAGACAATGGTTTGGCTGTAATGTTTTTCCTACTTCTGTAAAGAATGCCATTGTTATTTTGAAGCAGATTATGTTGTAGATCACTTTTGGTAACATAGGCATTTCTACAATGCATACCTTCTTCAGATTTTCTCCAGTGGTTTAAAAATTTTATTGTAGACATCTTTTACCTCTTTGGCTTGTTATATTTTTAGGTATTTTTTGAGGATATTGTGAATAAGATTATCTTCTTGACTTTTTTTCTCAATATGCTCATTGTTAGTGTGATATCTGTATGGTATTTTTTTTTTAATCCTGCTACTTTGTCAAATTAGTTCATCAAACTGAAAAATTTCCTTTTGGAATATTTTGGGATTTCAAGTCTAGGATCACATTGTTGGGGAAAGGGTCACTTCTTGCAGGGAGGCTGCTTGTTTTTCCTGGCTACCCAGCTAGCTTAGACCTGAAATAATCCCACAGAAACTATATTAATTAAATCACTGCTTGGCCCATTAGCTCTAGCTTCTTATTGCTAACTCTTACATCTTAATTTATCCCATTTCTAGTAATCTGTGTATTGCCATGTGGCAGTGGCTTACTGGCAGAGTTTCGGCATGTCTGACTCTGGCAGCGGCTCCATAGCATCCGCCTGACTCTGCCTCCTTTCTCCCAGCATGCCAGTTAGTTTTCCCCACCTACCTAAGTTCTGCCCTATCAACAGGCCAAGGCAGTTCTTTATTCATTAACAAATAAAAGCAATATAGAATAGACAGAAGGACCTCCCACACCATCACATTATCTGCAAATAGAGATAATTTAATTTCTTTTTGTTTTTTCTCTTATCTTATTGCTTGGGTTAAGACTTCAAATACTGCATTAGTCAAGCAGAGAGAATCATCACCTCTTTTCATTCATGATTTTATAGAAATACTTTCAGCTTTTTCCCCACTTAGGATGACCTTGGCTGCAGTTTTGACGTTCATCATCTTTATTATGCTAAGGCATGCTCATTCTCTCCTAGTTTCTTGAGGGCTCTTATAATGAAGGGATGTTGAACTTGTGAGGATGCTTTTCTGAATCTCTTCTAATGATCATGTGATTGATGTCCCTGAACCTATTTGTATGCTTTATTATATTTATGGATTTCTGTATGTTAAGCCATTCTTGTATCTCTGTGTTCAAATCAAATTGACTTTTCTAATGTGGTGCTGATTTTTTTGGCAACACCTTGTCGATATTTGCACCTGTTTTCATTAGGAAAATCAGTCTATAATATTATTTGTTTATGATTTTTTATTTGTTTTGATAGCTGGGTAATTCTGACCTAAGACTAAGTCTGGTAGAATCCATTACTTTCCTATTTTATGGAATAATTTGAGGAACACTAGTATTAGCTCTTTTTTAAAGGTCTGGTAGGCTTTATACTTTTCTTTTTTCTTCTCTCAATAGAGCTCAATGTAATTTTTATTTACATATTTTGTTTTTATTTTTTGCATTTATTTTATTTTGAGAATTTCATACTTGAGTACTGTGTGTACAAAACCTCCACCCTACCCTAGCCCCCTCCTACTCTTCTGGGTTAGTGATGGGAACTCATGTCCACTTCCCCTCTCAGGGCTAGTACCCCATCCAGCTCAAACCTGTGCATGCCCTATGCGTGCTGCCATTGTCGTTATGAGTTCATGCGTGCATCAGCCCTCTTGTGTGTGGAAGACACTGTTTTCTTGGTGTCTTCCATTACCACTGGCTCTTATTGTATTCCTGCCTCCTTTTATGCAGAGTTCCCTGACTCCTGAAGGGAGTGATTTGATGAAGACGGAGTGTTTCAATAGTCTCTGACTCTCTGCATATTGTTCAGTTGTGGATCTCTGTATTAACTGTATCTACTGCTGGAGGAAGGTTCTCTGATGCTGGGTGAGTGAGACACTGATCTAGGCACATAGCAGAATATTATCAACATTAACTTTACAATCACCATTGTAGACTAGAGGGTTTGTAGCTGGGTGGATGTTTACCTCTCCCTTCTGGTAGCATGGAGCATACCTTCTGGTACCACAAACAATAGTCAGCAGGAGTGAAGGCTCTAGGTAAGCACCAGCTGACTTCTCTGTGTTCAGTGTAGGAACTGCTTTAGCAATAGGGCCCTACCATCAGTTCGTTAGGAGCAACTAATAACCTTGGCAACAGCCTGAGTTGTTTAGGGATTTCCATGGGACCCCTTTGGCCAAGAACTCGATTAAGAGTAATCCTTTCTTATGCCCAACCTCTTGATATTAATACATAAACCACCTGATGCTCAGGGATCAGCATAATGCATTTATGAGGTTTGGCTCCCAAAAGGAGGCTAAAAAGGGGAGCAAGGGCATCCTTGGGGATGGGGATCCAAGTTAGGATCCAATTTATCTCTCCTAGAATGCTCTGAAGCTGATCCAGGGTCAAACAAGCAGGGATGTCCAGTTTAGGTTGGAGGGGGCTCACCCACGACAAGGTGAGCTCAGCCCCCAAGATTTTAAAAGGGGGTACCTCTTGGACCTTGTTTGCAGCCACCTTAAACTCATTTTTGTGTAGGAGGTCAAGTATTTGCTCTAAGAGAACCTATTGCCATTGGGTGTCACAGCGTCCTAAAATGAGGTCATCCATATACATATATAAAAGCGCCCCTTCTTTATTACTAATTGACTTTAGCAAAGAAGCTAGGTAATTTTGGCAAAAGGCAGGGTTATTAGACATGCCCTGAGGGAGCACAACCCATTCATATCTCTCATCCAGGTTAGACTAATTAAGAGAGGGGACAGAAAGTGAAAACCTGGCACAATCATCTGGGTGCAGAGGGATGGAGAAAAAGCAGTCCTTAATATCTAGAATAGTTAGGGTAAAATCAGCTGGAATTGCAGGGACCCAGGGGAGCCCCCTTAAAGGGGTACACACTCTTTCCATCCTGTCATTTATCTTTCTGAGATCCTGTAGCATGTGCCAAATTCCATTAGCCTTTTAAATTACAGAGTCGGGCGTATTCCAAGGACTCCAGGAAGGGTGTATATGTTCCAACTGTAGCTGCTCCTGAACCAGAGAGCAGAGGGCCTCCAGTTTATTCTGGGCAAGATGCTACTGCTCCACCCAAATAGGGTCTCCAGGATTCCATCTAATCATCGGGAACAGGTGGGCAGTGGCCTCTAGGATTGGGGCTGGTGCCTCATCATGTTGTTCTTCCCGGGATCTAGAATGGGCCTGTATTTCCCAGGATTCTTTCCCCTTCCTATGTTCCCCCGTCTGCCAATCCCCTTCTTCCAGGAAGTCATCAAGGAAGTTGGTCGTGAGGATCACCTCCATTTGGCCCAGAAGTTATTTGCGAGATTTTCCGTCACTACGGGGCGGATCCTTCCTTGCTCTCCATCTGGACTGACCCACTTCATTAAGGCCATTGTCTCCTGGGAATGCGTCCTGCCTCCTACCCCCAGCATGAGGGGCCCTTTGTTCAACTCCCAATGGTGGGAGGGGGACCTCTTCCTTCCTCAATATTGTTCTATCTGCCCCTGAGTCTACCAGGAGGTGAAACTTCTGTCCCCCTATGACCAGACTCATCTGGGGGTGGTGTCCGTCTACTGTCAACACCATCCAATGCTCCTGGGTCTTGGGTGCATGCCTAGAGCATGTCTCCCTTCTCAATGGATCTCTTCCTTGGGCTGACCAGGCTGGAGGGTGCCCCGTAGTTAGTTTAAAGGACCCAGAGACTTCCCTTCCTTATTGAATTTTGATTTACAGTCTGTCATCCAATGGTACCCATTCCTGCATCTGGGACAAGGGGTAGTGGGGGTTCCCCCATGAGCTCTGGCATTATCCCCCACCAAGGGCAGGGAGGGTTGTTTAAGACAGTCCCTCTTAAAGTGACCTTCTTTTCTGCATCTGAAACAGGTCCCTCTTCCCCCTGTTGTAGCATCATCCCGATCCGGAACCATCAGGGCCCTGGAAAGGGCCTCGGTGATGGACTATGTCTGGCCTGTAGGGCCACGGTCAGAGCCTGTGTCTGTTTGTGGGTAGTCCCAATGTTCTGGCTGGCTATTATCCACCTACTCATGGAGGCTTCCTTTAACCCTCCACAAGTGGTGCGGTGGGCAACGTTCATCCTGTCCAACACGGTGATCTTTTTTTTTTTTTATTTTTTTTTCCATTCAAAAATTTACACTTCTTCCCCTTCTCCCATTCCCCTCCTACTCCCCTACTAACCCTCCCCCCTCCAACTCCATCCTTAAGAGAGGGCAGGGTACCCTGCCCTATGGGAAGTCCAAGGCCCTACCCCCTCCATCCCGGCCTGGGAAGGTGTGCATCCAAATAGACTAGGGTCCCAAAAAGCCAATACACGCAGAAGAGACAGGTCCCAGTGCCATTATCGATGGCTTCTCAGTCCGCCCCCCCCATTGGCAGCCACATTCAGAGAATCCCGTTTGATCACATGCTCTTTCAGTCCCTGTCCAGCTGGATTTGGTGAGCTCCCATTAGATTAGGCACACTGTCTCAGTGGGTGAACCAACCCCTCGCTGTCCGGACTTCCTTGATCATCTTCTCCCTCCTTCTGCTCTTCAACTGGACCTTGGGAACTCAGTCCATTGCTCTGATGTGGGTGTGGGTCTCTGTCTCTATCTCCATTCATCGGACGAAATTTCTATGGTGATATTCAAGATATTCATCAGTGTGACTATGGGACATGGCCAGTTCAGGCACCCTCTCCTCTGCTGCCCAAAGACCTAGCTTGGGATATCCCCGTGGACACCTGGGATCCCCTCTAGAGCCAAGTCTCTTGCCAACCCTAAAATGGCTCCCTTAATGTAGATATCTTCTTCCCTGCTCCTATATCTGCCCTTCCTCCATCTCCACCTTCCCACTTCCCCCAAGCTCTCCCCAGTCCTTCCCTTCTCCTTTCTCCTTTCCCCTCTCCCCTTCCCCCAACCCCACCCCCAACTCAGGGCTCCCAACTTTTGCCCAGCAATCTTCCTATATATATATATATATATAAGAGGATCTATATATGTTTTTCTTTGGGTTCACCTTGCTATGTGGCTTCTCTAGGCTTGTGAATTATATGCTTAATGTCCTTTGTTTATGGCTAGAGTCCACTAATGAGTAAGTACATACCATATTCATCTTTTTGGGTCTGGGTTATCTCACTAAGGATAGTGTTTTTTATTTCCACCCATTTGCATGCAAAATTCAAAATGTCATTTTTTTTTTTACCATGGAGTATATATTCCATACTTTTTTTTTTATCCATTCTTCCATTGAGGGGCGTCTAGATTGTTTCCAGGTTCTGGCTATTACAAATAATGCTGCTGTGAACATAGTTGAACAAATGCTTTTGTAGTATGATTGGGCATCTCTTGGGTATATTCCCAAGAGTGGTATTGCTGGATCCTGAGGCAGGTTGATTCCCAATTTCCTGAGAAACCTCCACACTGATTTCCAAAGAGGTTGCACAAATTTGCATTCCCACCAGCAATAGATGAGTGTTCCCCTTACTCCACATCCTCTCCAGCATAGGCTATCATTGGTGTTTTTGATTTTAGCCATTCTGACAGGTGTTAGATGGAATCTCAAAGTTGTTTGGTTTGTATTTCCCTGATCGCTAAGGAAGTTGAACATGACCTTAAGTGTCTTTTGGCCATTTGAACTTCTTCTGTTGAGAATTCTCTGTTCAGATCATTACCCCATTTTTAAAATTGGGTTATTTAGAATTTTAATGTCTAGTTTCTTGAGTTCTTTATATATTTTGGAGATCAGACCTTTGTCTGATGTGGGATTGGTGAAGATCTTCTCCCATTCAGTAGGATGCCTTTTTGTCTTAATGACTGTGTCCTTTGCTTTACAGAAGCTTCTTAGTTTCAGGAGGTCCCATTTATTCATTGTTGTTTTTATTGTCTGTGCCACTGGGGTTATAAATAGGAAATGGTCTCCTGTGCCCATGTATTGCAGGCTACTTCCCACTTTCTCTTCTATCAGGTTCAGTGTGGTCAGATTTATATTGAGGTCTTTAATCCATTTGGACTTGATTTTTGTGCATGGTGATAGAGAAGGTTCTATTTTCATTCTCCTACAGGTTGACATCCAGTTATGCCAGCACCATTTGTTAAAGATGCTTTCTTTCTTCCATTGTATAATTTTAGCTTCTTTGTCAAATATGAGGTGTTCATAGGTTTGTGGATTAATATCTGGGTCTTTGAATCGATTCCATTGGTCAACGTCTCAGTTTTTATGCCAATATCTGTTGCAATGGGGGGCTTGGGCTGCGTTCCTGGTGCCGGGCTCCTTGTTCTGTCCTGGCTCCCGGTGTGTACCCGAAATAATTACACGGAAACTGTATTCATTGAAATACTGCCTGGCCCATTAGCTCTAGCCTCTTATTGGCTAACTCTCACATATTTGTTTAACCCATTTCTAATAATCTGTGTGTCGCCACTAGTCGTGGCTTACCGGGAAAGATTCAGCATCTCTGACCTGGCAGGCTTCATGGCGGGCATCTCTCTCTGGCTCTGACCCCTTCCCAGCATTCTCTTCTCTTTTTCCTGTCTATCTAAGTCCTGCCCTATCAGAAGGCCAAGGCAGATTCTTTATTAACCAATAAAAGCAACCCAAATACAGAAGGACCCTCCTACACCAAATACCAAGCTGTTTTCATTACTGTATCTCTGTAATAGAGTTTGAAGTCCAGGATGGTAATGCCTCGGGAAGTTCCTTTATTGTATAAGATTGTTTTGGCTATCCTGGGCTTTTGTTTTTCCATAGAAAGTTAGTTATTGTTCTCTCAAGATCTATGAAGAATTTTGTTAGGATTTTGATGGGGATTGCATTGAATCTATGGATTGCCTTTGGTAGAATTGCCATTTTTACTATATTGATCCTACCAATCCAGGAGCATGGGAGATCCTTCCATTTTCTGGTATCCTCTTCAATTTCTTTCTTCAAGGCCTTAAAGTTCTCCTCAAATAGATCTTTCACTTCCTTGGTTAGTGTTATCCCAAGATACTTTATGCTATTTTTGGTTATCATGAAAGGCGATGTTTCTCTGATTTCCCTCTCTGCTTCTTTATCCTTTGTATATAGGAGGGCTACTGATTTTTTTGAGTTGATCTTGTATCCTGCCACATCATTGAAGGTATTTATCAGCTGTAGAAGTTCTTTGGTAGAGCTTTTGAGGTCAGTTATGTACACTATCATATCATCGGCAAATAATAAAAGTTTGACTTCTTCCTTTCCAATTCGAATCCCCTTGATCTCCTTATGTTGTTTTATAGCTATTGCTAGAACTTCAAGCCGTGTATTGAAGAGATATAGAGAGAGTAGACAGCCTTGCCTTGTTCCTGATTTTAGTGGAATCTCTTTGAGTTTCTCTCCATTTAATTTGATGTTAGCTGTCGGCTTGCTGTATATTGCTTTTATTATATTTAGATATGATCCTTGTATCCCTAATCTCTCCAAGACCTTTATCATAAAGGGGTGTTGAATTTTGTCAAATGCTTTTTCAGCATCTAATGAAATGATCATATGACTTTTTTCTTTCAGTTTATTTATATGATGGATTACATTGATAGATTTTCATATGTTAAACCAGCCCTGCATCTTTGGGATGACGCCTACTTGGTCATAATGCATGATTTTTTTGATGTGTTCTTGGATTTGGTTTGCCAGTATTTTATTGAGAATTTTTGCATTGATGTTCATGAGTGATATTGGTCTGTAATTCTCTTTCTTGGTTGTGTCTTTGTGTGGTTTTGGTATCAGGGTAACTGTAGCTTCATAAAAAGAGTTTAGCAATGACCCTTCTGTTTCTATTATGTGAAACACCTTAAGGAGTATAGGTATTAGCTCTTCTTGGAAGTTCTGGTAGAATTCTGCATTAAAACCATCTGGTCCTGGGCTTTTTTTGGTTGGGAGGTTTTTGATGACAGCTTCTATTTCCTCGCGACTTATAGGTCTATTTAAATTGTTCACCTGGTCTTGATTTAATTT